>JASPKZ010007565.1:587500-647500 GCA_030220185.1 Diploptera punctata
TGATCAGCCGACATGCTTGTATATATGTCTACACAACCACACACATGTACATTCATACATAAAAAAATGTATATAGATACAAGAATTCTTTCATCCTCTCTTCCATTCACAAACCATCTATACATATCTAATTGTAACGCAACTGCGTCCTTTGTGCAATAAGAGAGAAAGGGGCTTAAATATAACTCCCCCCCCACACACACACACCTAAACAGCATATGAACTATAAGGATATTCAACTCAGACAGCCTTTATATTACTAACCCACTAGTACTATTGAAACCGTAGATTCATGGCCGCGCGGACATAATCTCTCCATTCGTCTGTATTCTGGCGCTAATGTTTTCCAATCATTCCCTATATAATCGACTTCCCTCAAATCATAGTTAATGTTATTCTCTCACCTCATGCTTGGTCTACCAACTGGGCGTTTTCCCTCTGGTTTTCATACAAGAAGCTTCCATGCACGCCTTTCATTCCCCATTCGTGCCATATGTCCTGCTCATCGCACTCTACTAGACTTAAATGTTCTTATCACATCTGGTTTCCTATAGAGATGATGTAGTTCTCCATTCGCCTGTCTGTTCATCTCTCTTTGGTCCAAACATTTTTCTAAGAACTTTATCCTCAAATACTCGTAATATCCTTTCCTCCCTTAAAGTAGGCCTAATAGTCCATGTTTCGCCAATGTTTATATACCGTAACACAATTGAAGATCGGAAACAAATACAATATTGAAAAACTTATTAATAATATATCTTTCTTCATTGAGCCACAATACTGCTATCTCTCAAATTCCTTACTGTTCCCAAAAATGTGCATGTTTTCTCTTCGTTCTCGACCCCTCCTAAGAGATCCCAATACGCCACACACCCACGATCCGACCTAATAAATCTCTCAGGCAGCAACTTAATCTAAATTGCTCTGTCTTTCTATAACATCCACCATCAACTATAGTGAGCAACTCGATTCGGAGCATGATTCCTCAATAGTGGCAAGGTGGAAGAGGAGTTGAGGGAAAATGTTGACATTATATACATACCTCTCCTCCATCAACAGGCCAATTAGTGTTTCGTGTTCTTTGTTCATGTTCAGTACACTCAGATAGGTGCTATGGAGGACAACACTTCACAGGAAGAAACATTTCGTTATAGAAAAAGATAATGCTGCAAACTACTTAATTTATAGTAAGGTATATTACTTTAAAAATGTATTTTTATTAGTAGACAGGTGAATGGAGAAGACTGTTTAACAGTTATTTATAATCTATTAAATGATTTCTTAGGAAACTACATGTAATAAGAATAGTTCCATAGACTGATATTGGCAGGACATATAACATGAATGGGGAATGAAAAAGGCGCATGGAAACTTCATTTGGTAAAGCCAAATATATATATATATATATATATATATATATATGGCATGACAAGAAAATAAATGCCTGGACGGGATTTGAACCCGGACCTCAGGGTTGGTATGCAGCGTGCTATCCATTACACCACCGGGCAAATCCAATACAAACATCTATCTTCTTCATTCATATATTATATTCTCCATTATTACTCGGTCTTCACTGCCATTTGGTAGCTTACTATAACAAGTAAGCAATTTAAAGAGAATATTTTCCTTTATAGCAGTGACGCATTATCGATGTATTGTATTGTAAGCCTATGTTTTCCTTTTACAGAGATTTAGGCGCTCTCCCCCTATAGGGAAGAATTTGAACCATACTAATTTAGTTACACTGGTTTTCGTATAATGTCACTTTGAGTGGTCCGTGGTCAGCGTTCCGCCTCATACTGACATCTAGGAAACCAAGGTAGTACTAGGACGGGAAAATTCGGTAAATTTTGGTTAGAGGCGTTTTCATTCAGGTTTAAGGATTTTTTACGAGCCTGAAAATCTTCAGACTCGGGACCCACGGCTTAAAGTCCCTCCCGGAGGACTTGCTCCTTGGATTTTTCCGTCCTAAAAAATCCATCGACCACGGCCGGGTTTGAACCCGCGACCCTCGGGACTAGAGGCAAGGAGCATAACCACTAGTCCACCGCGGCCGACATTATCGATGTTATAATTAAATTCTTGACATTGAGCAATGCAAGCTTAATATATATATATATATATATATATATATATATATATATATATATACATTAAATTCTCCATTATCACGAGATATAGCGAGAACTCGGTCTTCACTGTCATCTGGTAGCTTACTATATATTTAGTAGTAGTAGTAGTAGTAGGTGCTACGAGTTAATGGTAAATCCAGAAAATTGGATAAACTTGGGTAAATTTCTGGATAAAACGCGGAAAATAGGAACAACACTCATTCATGATAAATACGTACATGTTATCAAAATGCAATACCATTAATTCTTAATAATTATACATAACTTAATTAATGCATAATGTTATTGTATTATTATGTAATTGTAATATTATTGTGTTTTCTTTATGTAATTGTAATATTATTGTTTTCTTTTCTTGTTTTTCTTTATACTGTTACCAATTATTACTTTATTGTAACGGACTGTAAACAGTACGTACGACTTACTGCCCGTGCGACCCATATTTGTAAATAATATTGTAAATAATTGAAAGTACAGCCTTTATTGGATAAAGTCACAAATTACAGACAGAAATGGATTGATCACATGGATGGAATGAGTAAGGAGAGATATCCATTGTTAGCAAGAAATTATCAAGCAAGAGGAAGGCGTGATGTTGGAAGACCTAGAAGACGTTGGGCTGATGCATTATGAAGTCGGAACGGGCAATTGCCTAATCCCTGGAGTGATGATGATGATGATGATGATCTTACTTAATAAAGTCCTATGTCTTTTTTAGGTGTTAGGTCTTCCTCTTATTTTTCTTCCATTTGGAACCTACTCCAATCTCCTAACTAGCAATCTATCTTCATTTATTCTCTTCACGTGTTCAAACAATTGCAATACTTTATTTCCCACATATTGCATAATTGTAACGTTAAAGTAAAGTAAAGTGATCCCACAACAGACCCGGAGGCCCTTGGAGTAGTAGGAGGTTAAGGCTCCCACTTTTTCTAGACAATCGGCACTTTATGTCAGCCGGGTTGTCAGCCCTGCATGACGGCCGCCTTTACCCCCAGAACAAGCGCCTGGTACTCATTTCCGTTAGAGGCTGAGTCGACCCCAGGGCCATAGTGCCGCCAGAGGGTTTGGGTCAGTTTAAAAATCCTGACCCCAACGGGACTTGAACCCTCGACCCTCCGGCTTGTAGCTCAGTGCCTTAACCACTACGCTACGGCGTGCCCCCAATTGTATCGTTAAAGTTAATCTTTCTCATTTTCTGATTCTGTCTAAATTAGAGCATCATGGTGATTTTCTATTCTATTTTAAGTATATAATCCTAATCCTATTGATCTGCATTAGAATTGGAGCACGATTCCTCCAATTACGTTAGCACGAATCTTCTCTCTCCCTACATTTGATATGAAATGCGCGTTTCCTTTATTGATTATATTTGGGAATAAATCAATCAGATGGTGACCTGTTGAAGGATTTGCAGTAATCTCGCTTACATATATAAATAAAATACTGATTTACCAATAAACAAATCGGATTACAGAATATCCTGTGGCATTATTGTGTTTGTGTCGCTAAAATTCCCACCGGTAGATGGGATCACTGTGCACCTGAAGTTCATACACTCCCAGAGGCAACATGTCACAGGAGTTAGTGTTACTATGTAACTATTAAACCAAATAATTTAATTTAATTTAGATCGAGCATTGCATGCACGAATCAATCATGCGTTCTTAAAATCACATGATCGATTTCTTGGAAGTCAAATTTACATATCCATGCATTTCAGATATCTGTAGGCCTACTTATAGGAGACTATAGTTCCTGTTTAATATTAGGTGTAACTAAATTGAATACTTAAACTTCTAGGAATGATATACCCAAACTTTTTCTATTAAATAACCTTGAGTTTGAAACGAATAATTTAATGACCAAATCATGAACTTAATTTATCATAAATAATGCCACTTCGTGAGTCGTGAATTTATCGATAATTTTGAAATCAAGAGTGGCATTTGTTAGGACTATTTAACGAATAAAATTAAGTTTATACTTACAAATCATTATTTAACTATAGTTATTTTAAAATATTTATATATTTAATGTAAACGCCAATGTCTAAAAACAAATCATAATTGTGTGGTTATGTTTCATTCGTTTATCCAGTTCAACTAGATCATATAATATGATTTATTGTCATCTGGCGTGAACAAATTCAAATAGTATCGCAATATCGAGGAATTGTTGGACAGTCAGTCACTGCAAAATAATGCTCTGACCTGTTCAGAATATAAAAAAACAGGTGGTGGTTAAGCGAATTTGGTAAAGAGTAAGGTGAAACACGACTGTCATTGGTTGTAAAACAAAATTCAGTGAAACGTGAATGACCATTATTTCCCATTTTGGGCATGAGTTAAATAGCATATAGCAATCTAACTAGATGTTTTGATTTATTTAGATAAATTCAAATCTTGAGTGGAATTTAATTGACTATTTCATGATTTGAAAGTATATAAAAATTACATAAATAAACTACTGGAAAACAATAAAACATTAATTTACTTATTAACGAATGTTTCTAGGCTTTGACAAAAGAAAGCGGTACCCGTCGAAACAAACCAAGTTACAGATTTATAACACAGTAATAAAACCTATAGTTATACATCGATGCTAAGCTTTGGTTATGACGAATAGATGGGAAAGGAAGATGCTGAGGAGGATTTATGTAACAATAAAACATAAAGACAGATGGAGAATAAGGACAAATAATGAGATAAATCAGTTGTAAAAGAGACGTAATATTTGTTGTTGATAATGGAATTTATTGCCTTTTTTTTCAGAAGAAAGAAAATACATATGCATTTACATTGCGCACGGGTCTGCTTGGCCGTACGTGCATTATTTTTCAATGAATAAAAAAATAAAACTAACCATAATATAAACAAATACCTACAAATACACCCTGTATCAAAAACAATAATAGGCTACATATAAGTAAAATCTATGTCTACACTATATCACAATAATACATATCTACACTCATCCATGAAAATACCATGTGTAAATAAAAAAAGTCTCATTCTGTACATTAGTATTAAAAAAATGCTAGAAAAATTAGAAAAAAACACACACACACACATACACCCACGCACCCCCACACATATACACACGCGCACGCTCATACCCCCTCCCCCGTCCCAGACTATTCAACTTATCAGACCTAATTATTATATAATTTAATTAAAGATCAAAAACAAAGACCATGTTGAGATTCTTCTTATTGATAATACATATATCCTTAATCTACAATTTTGTTATATCTCAATTTTCTTACTGTACCCAAAAATTTGCATGTTTTTGATTCACTCTCGATCCGTCCTAAAAGATCCCAACACGCCACTCTCCCACGTATTAGTAACACAGATAAAAGTTAAAAGAATAGAATGGATGGTGGTAGAAATCAAGGAGGGGAGAGATACAGAGGAAGACCAAGATTGAGATAGTTGGACTGTCTGGAGGAAGATCTGCGAAGGATGGGAGTTAGAAGATGGAGAAAGAAGGCACTAGCTAAACTATAAGAGCTGCATGCCAGTAGAAGAAAAAGAAGAAGAAATATAAATTGTCTTGAAAATATACTATCTCATCATTACAATTATTACACTAGATGGCAATAGTTTATTATTATGTGTTTGTTCTCTTGTTAACAGATGCGCCAACTATACAATCTTCATTCAACTCTACAGACTACTATAGAAAACTTTGTTGATTTACTCATTTTATTAAAACAGATGTTATAACATCAGCAACTATATGAATGGCATCCGAACAGAAAGAAGAAAAGTGGGAGACCAAAGTTAACATGTAAGGAAAAGATGAAGACAGTAATGCAAGCTAGAGGGCTAAGCATCGAAGATGCCCAAGATCGTAGGCTTTGGAGGTTTGGCACGGGAAGACGGCAGCAGCTGTAAAAACCCGAAGATAGATAGAGATATAACATCATTTCATATATTTTGCTACTGTTAGTTTCACCAAAACGTTTGGATGGAGCCGCCATTTTTCTGTTGAATGTCTACATTACATGTGTCCGTCGCCGTGGCGTAGTCGGTAGAGTCCCTACCTTCTACTCCGGCGACCCGGGTTCGATTCCTGGCGGGTAGGGGATTTTAAATCTCCACCTTGGGTCTGGGTGTGTGTCTCCTGTCCTTGTGTCTATGTGAGAATTAAAGAAAGTTAACAAACAGGTAAAACAAACAAAGAAAAAGGTAAAACAATAAGGAAAAACTAGTATAAACGAAAAAAAAAAACATGTGGGAAACAAAATGACGAAATAATTGCGTGTTTTATAGTAACGTAACAACTTTTTCATTCTAAATGTTGGCTAACAAAACAAATAATGCTAGGGAGGTGACAAAAATTGTGGGATAAGCTGGCATGATTGTTTGAAATACGTCCTTCCATACAGTTTTATTGGTGAAAACTAGTATGACGTAGTAAAAGTGAGATAGTCTCTGTAAAAAATAAAACTATGGTTGTAATGTAGAACGCAGATTCGGTGAGCTCTGGATTGGCAGCTCTGGACCCCTTGAATGATTTGATCATTCTTCTCGACGCTACACCACTTGACTTTTTTTTTTTTTGTGCGGAGGCACTTAAAGAACCTGCTGTAAGACTTCAATTGAATCCTAGGAATAGTTAGTCGCTCGGGAGCTTTCAGCTGCTGACTTTCTTCAGCACATACGTGAAGTCTTTGAACATGTAAAACGTCTGTATTGAAACAGAAGTATGCACTTTTGAGCATTTTTGTAAACGATTACAAATTGCATTTTTTAAAGAATGAGTGTCATAAGTAACGTTACTGCTGAAGCCTGTATATACAGAGATACACAAAGTCTATGATTTTATCTTTAGATGATTCCTTTCTTACTGCGCGCGCACGTGTGTGTGTGTGGGGGGGTTACAGTTTAAAGTATAAAATCTCAAATATATTTGAAAAGTCACTTTCTTAACCGAGGGCATGCACTAATCTTACTATAGCTTGGCAGCGAACAAAATGCAGTATTAATACATTCTTTCCTTGACTATACATCTCTCACCACTCAAACCGGTGTTCCCCTCTTCCCCTCTTTTTCAACCAATTAGAGTCGATACTCGTATCGGTGGACATGTAGCTGGTATCACCAGCAAAACAATACGTAATAACCAATAACAACGATGATGCACTTGTACGTCTCCCAACCTTACAACTGAATCACATGATCACAGAGAAAACCCAGAACAATGTGACTGGAATGAGGGCATTATGTCATAAATTCTAGCGCACGCACAGCACGACTGAATTTCGTTCACTCCCAAGCGATAGATACCAATAAACAAACATATTTATAACTTGCAAGGTATTCGAGTCATGGGTTACCAACTTTCACAATGCGCAGAAGGCTTGGAAAGTGATCATAGCATACTTATCTAAATTAGGTACCTTTTCGATTTCACTTATTCCCTATGATAACATATCCTTCAAGTATTAGACCCTAGTGGGTTCGTTTCGGTCTCTTGCCAACATTTTTAGGTCTTCCCACGTTTCGGCGTTCTTTCGGTATATACTAGGACATTCTATAAGTAATGGCAGCACTGCTCTAGCATCAAAAAAAATTATTTAGGTTACTTTTGACATTGCTAACTTAATTTATAGTTTCTTTCCAAGTCAACTATACGTTGTCAAATCCTTGGAATACGGCGCACTCCATCTGCAGTATCATTTATGAGTATCTATTTTATCATCTTTACTGATGAAATAGAAATCAACAACAGTATAAACTATTTGGACCTAACACTAACAAAAAACTTCACCAACAACAAAATAGAAATTGGCATTTATCGAAAACCGACAAGCAACACACTAGCCATAAACAATAAATCGAGACATCCTTTTCAACATAAAATAAGTACATTCAAAAGCCTAGTAAATAGGATGTTAAAACTCCCTCTAAATAAAGCCAATTATAATAAAGAATTAAATTACATCAAACACATGGCAAAAATTAACGGCTACAACAAACAAATAATAAATAGCATTATAAATAAACAAAAAAGAAAAAACAACATTACCAACATAACCAAACTTGAAATAGAATCCAATGACAACAAAAAATGGATAACTCTCACGTACACTGGTAAAGAAACATTAAAATTGGCCAACACACTAAAAAAGCTCGATAAGAATATTAATATAGCCTACAGAACTGACAACAAACTAAACAATTTAATAAACAACATCGAAGAAATAGATGAATTCGACAATAAAGGCATCTACAAATTAATATGTACAGACTGCAATAAATTCTACATTGGGAAAACTAACAGAAGCTTCAACATTAGATTCAAGGAACATTTCAGAGATTTCGTTTACAATGGAGGAAAATCAAGTTACGCAAAACATGTAATTCAAGCTGGACACCGTATGCATAACATCGATAACACCCTCACAATAGTACATAGAGAAAACATTCCAATGAGAATAAATATACTGGAGGAAATCGTAATCCTAAGAGAAATCAACAGCAACCTGATTCTCAATGAATACACACCTAATCCACACAATCCTCTGTACAAAATTCTCACAACCAAGTCAGTGATTCAACCAGGGTCAACAAGAACGGACCTAATGCATTCTGCTGATGATAGGACTAGTCCCGAAAGGCCTACAGAGTTTTTAAAAGAACTTAAGTTGAGGAGACGGACCTACAAGGTAACTATATTATAGTTTTCAACCGTACATTATATTACTGTATCTATTTTAACTGATCGATCTAGAGATTTCTGGATATAAACTCTTGATTGAAATTGAATGCCTCGTAGAGGTTCTTTGACTGACATTTGTGAATAAATTATAGTCACAGGGGCTGTCTGGTGAATTTGTTGGATGTTCAAGTACTTCCCAATTCCATCTCATCATCATCAGCAACAAGGATTAAGCCCAATGGCCTGTTCCGATATCATTATAGGTCGAATTGGTCCTTCCATCTCTTCAATGGTCTTCCCAAAAATCTTTTCCCTTTTGGTTTATAATTGTACATTCTTCTTGGTATGCGCTGTTCATTCATTCGTAATACGTAAATTCCATCTTCTAAACAAATTCAACTGAACATCGTTTTAGGGCGGTATTACTTGCTAAATGTGAGAAACAGTGAATGTACTCACAAAACATTGCTATCTCTAGACTTTCAATGTTACAGATTTATACAACAAAGACATCTCAACAACATACTACAAGATTACAATGGTCACCACTAGGATCGCTGATTTACAACTGTGTTATCATTACGTATCGAATGCCCTAGTATATTTAAAACATAATCTTATTGTGTATATGTTTTACAAACAAAATAGCAGGCCAATATAGCATACAACGAAATAGAACAATCCACAAAAGGATTCTCCAGAAGTGCATTTTACATTAAAAATATTACATTGACACAATCTAGTAATAAAAAATTAATTTGATTAAATAAACAATACGTGCCTAAAATCATACTCGTTCTCTTTTGATAATATTAAGGTCTTTTTTTATTTTGTCTCATTTAATTTAATTTGTGTTAGACTACGGTGGGCAGGACATGTGGCACATGTGGAGAATGGAAGTAATGGAAGCTTCTTGTAGGAAAACCAGAGGGAAAACGCCCAATTGGTAGACCAAGAATGAGATGGAAAAATATCATTAATTAAGATTTGAGGGAATCGGCCGCGGTGGACTAGTGGTTATGCTCCTTGCCTCTGGTCCCGAGGGTCGCGGCTTCAAACCTGGCCGGGGTTGATGGATTTTTTAGGACGGAAAAATCCAAGGAGCAAGTCCTCCGGGAGGGACTTTAAGCCGTGGGTCCCGAGTCTGAAGATTTTCAGGCTCGTAAAAGATCCTTAAGCCTGAATGAAAAGGCCTCTAAGCAAAATTTACCGAATTTTCCCGTCCTAGTACTACCTTGATTTCCTAGATGTCAGAATGAGGCGGAACGCTGGCCACGGAGCACTCAAATTACATCTATGTGAAAACAAGTGTAACTAAATTAGCATGGTTCAAATTCTTCCCTATAGGGGGAGAGTGCCTAAATCTCTGTTAAGGGAAACATAGGCTTACAAGATACAAGAAGAAGATTTGAGGGAAGTAGATTATACAGGGAATAATTGGAAAACATTGGCTCAGGATAGGGATGTATGGAGAGCTTATGTCCCCGCGGCCATGAACCTACGGTTTCGAGAGCGTCAGTTAGTAAGTAAGTTAGTTAATTAGTTACAAATGGTCATACGATCGAAAAATAGTAAATGAAAAATTTATTAATTTTATATTTTCTAGGAAAAAGTTGTTCCAATGTTCGACTACTTATGTACTGTATAAAAATCAGATAATAGTCACCAAAATTCTGAATTAATGAGAAAAATTAACACCTCTTCAATTTTAAATTCAGCAAAACCATACATTTGGGAGCCAAATCGCTTAAGATACTTTTATTGTATTCGTCCCAAGTTATGAAGAGATAATATATGACCAGTTATATTATTTCCACTCTGTATAATCTACCGATAACAACATGATTGTCATAAATGTTGAACACTGGGACATAAATTTTCCGACAAGTGTTGAATTTGTCAGTGCAAGGTGCAGATCTTAATGACCATTTGTGAGTTATGTTGATGACAATTATTGTTAAATATGAGGGGAGCAGAGCGCGACAGGTAAAGTGCCAGGAACTTCTTCAAGGGGAGCAGAGGACACTTGTCGTCCTTGCACGTCATTAGCGACTGCATTAATCACGTCCTCCGCTGTTTCACTAATAAACCAAATGCTGATGTCCCTTCCCCCACTGATCCTTCCATAAAAAGAGAACACTGCAGTAATTTAGGCGTCTGCTGCAATTGTCTTGTACAGATGGGTGTGGTGGACCTCTGTGACTTACAGATTTGTCATGGGTGGACAAATAATGTATAAATTATCATAATACGTCATACTGCCGAAAATAACCAGGTCCCAAGAATTGTATCACATAGTAATGACAGTAATAATAGTAATAATAATAATAATAACTCACTAGCAATATCGAACCCGTAGGTTCATAGGCGGAGATATATTTTGAAGAAGTGCTGAATTCAAATATCTAGGAACAATTACAAATAGGACTGAGATACACAAATAAATTAAACATAGGCCTAGGCTCAATTCTGGAAATGCAGGGACTCATTACGTCCGAACTTCTCTTAAAAAACGTTAAACTGAAAATGTATAAAACTGTAATTATCCCAGTTATGTTATGTGGTTGTGAAACATGGACTTTTATTTTAAAGGGGAGAAAAGATTACGAGTATTTGAGAATAAAGTTCTTAGGAAATTTTTTGGGCCAATTAGAGTTGAACAGACAGGCAAATTGAGAAGACTGCAAGCTACATGATTTTTATAGGAAACCAGATATTATAATATCAGTTATGACTTGTAGACTGCGATGGGCAGGACATGTAGCACAAATAAGAAATGAAAGAGGAAGATGGAAACTTCTTGCAGAAAAATCAGAGGGAAAACGCCCAGTTGGTAGACCAAGACTGAAGTGGAAATATAAAATTAAACGTAAGGTTTGAGTTCGAGGAAAGTAGATTATGCAGTGGATGATTGGTAAACATTAGCTCAGGACAGGGATGTTTGGAGAGCTTACATCCGCGTGGCAATTTGAACCTACTGGTTCAATAGTGTCTCCCAATTTTCTCTCAAAGCAAAACAAAGAAACAATAGTGCCAGTGAGTTGGTTAATAATTTGAGAAAATACAGAGAGAGAGAGAGAGAGAGAGAGAGAGCGAGCTGCCCTGCGACCTGCGCGTACAGGCGATGGACAGTTCTTCGGCCCACTTACACAAGTGGACCCCGGGTTCCTAGACAATGTCCATTTGTCTCGGTAATTTTGAGGATTGATTGTCCCTGTGGGTTTGTTTGAGTGATTTTGTTTTTTGGGTGATTTTGTTTGTGATTGCCAAAATTTGTTTATTTCGAAAGATTTTGATTTCGTAATTTGGACTACGTTAAATTTTGAATGGTAGTAATTTCAAACTGATTGTGGTATATTTGTTGACGGAAATGGCATGATATGCAGCATGCATGCTCCCCGAGTCGTTTACAGGAGCAGCGCCATGTAAGCCCTTGATGGGGAGGTTCTTATTTATGGGGCTAGGATTTATTTGATTCTTACTGCCGCTGCGGCGGTCTTTTTTTTTTTTTTTTGGTCCATTTCAGCATTTGCTCTTGAATCAGGGGAAACCGCAGAAAACCCTGATTGAAATAGTCGGTCCCGGGACCTTGTCAAATTTGAGATTGTAGTTGCAGGCCAAGGGAAAGAGCACAACACCAACTACCATTTATTAAACATAATAAATTGTAAATTTTACAGAGTTATAGCACATAATTACACAACATTTTGAGCATTTTTGACATTTTTCAAGAGTTAATTTTGTTTTATTTTTCTTAATTGTCCAAACATTGATTTAATTTTGTTCTTCTGACACTGTGCACTCTATAGATTTTGTAATGACCTCCTGGAGTTTGATTCCAGCGTGATGTCGGTTTTGAGTGGACCTCTGAGAATACAGCTTGGCTCCTTCCCGTTACTGCCGGATGTTCTGAAAATTCCAATCTTATAAATTACCAATTATTATCAATTCGTGGGTCCGGGGTGCGCATTGGTCATCATAGTTACTAATGTTTTGTAGTGTGTTGTGTTATGTTGTTATTGTGTGTGTATAATCACATTGGGACGTTTGTGTCTATCTTGCTGTGAGTCATATGACCCGAGTCCAGCCACGTGAGGTGTCTGCACCAATACGCAAACAGACGTATTCGGAGTACGCTGACAGCTTCGCCCAGAAACTAAAATCTATTTTTGATCCGTTAACCATAAATTATCTTTAGGAGCAGGAATATAACATGAATTGTGGGAAGGCTTTGAATGAACAAAATATTCAAATATTCGCATTCTAAGAAATGGACGAATGAATTCTGACAAGCCTACAAAGGAAATGGTTGAATTTTTAAATAATAGGAGTTAATCACAAGTAGATACTCTAAAGTGGATTTATGAAGTAGAGCACTACTTAAATTTAACATATTAAATTTGTCTGTACTTTTAATAATCGTGTTTGAACACCGTTGAGGTTAAAATTATTTTATTATAAAAATTGTTGTACCTTATATAACACAGTCGTCCTCAACTATAATTATTTCTATTGTAATCTTCGTTACATTATTAAAATTCAAATCTTTTCGAAGACATGCTTCATCTTCAGGAACCTTCTTGATATTGAAATTATTTACATATTTTATACAGAGGCCTTTGGTTGTTAGGTGTATTTTATGAAAATAAAAAAAAATATTAAAAGAAAATACAACTAACAACTTAAGCCCTCAGTATAAAATATATAAATAATTTCAATATGAAGAAAATTCCTGAAGATAAAGCATGTCTTCGAAAAGATTTGAATTTTAATAATATAACAAAGATTATAACAGAAATTATTATTATTATATTTGAGGACGACTGTGTTATATAAGGTACAAAACAATTTATAATTTAAATATTAAATTTGACCTATTCAACAAGATATCCTAAACTATAAATTCTTGGAATCAAGATCAGTAAACGATTATTGACCAAGAGGACAACAGGAAGAAAAAAAAAACGAATACAACATGGACAGAAGACGGAAAAGAACCAAACAGTCAAATAATTAGAGAACTTTGAGTTCTCGAGGAAAAACAAAGAAACAATAATTAAGTACCAGTATCCGCATAGTACTACATGTACTGATTCGCAATTAATAATAATAATAATAATAATAATAATAATAATAATAATAATAATAATAATAATATAAATCGCACATAAACTACACAAATGTTGCTTATATCATCGATAATTGTTTAAAAATTCTTCGAAATATTACAGCGCCTAGAAGACCAAAAGAGAGATGGGGGGACTTCTTAATTCTGAATAAAATAGGTCATGGCCGTAAAACAAAGAAAAGTAGAAGAATAACTCTGGTCAAGTTGGTATTCTAATCTCAAAAGAATTTTCTCCCTATATATATTTTGTCTTAATTATTTTAGTAATGGATCACTTTTTAGTTACACAGGATATTTTAGCAAATTAAACATCAGATTTAAAAAGGCGATCATATACGTAGTATGCAATTTTGCAGGTATGGCATTTTAGTGTGTTGTATAAAATATTACGAAGGGTTACCTATCTTATGAGAACAAGATGATGTTTGAAATATTTATTCAAACAGGCTATTATTTTTGTTTTAAAGAATTGAAAGTATGTTTGAATGAATCATTTTCCTTTAATTTAAATACAAAAACAGCATTAACGTATCTTTGCTTAATGTCACAGTGTTAGTGTAACAAATTTTGTTGTAGAATGGTTGGTTGAATTGCTGGGTTGGTAGTGACCTAGTGGGCCTGAAGCTAGTCATTGCAACGTAGACATTGCTGCTCAACCAGCCGGAAGACAGACGTGGGCAGCTTCAAAATGATTTGTCCCAAAGACTGCTAAACAAAGCAATACATAGACTTTTGTCAAAACAACCTACAGAAAATTATGTATTTACTATTTTTTAGGAACTTGTTAATTTTATAGTGATAGGTACTGTCATATATGGAACTGAAGCATGGAAATTCAACAAAAACTTATGTCAATAGAGAACGTATGTCGACATTTGTATTTAAATTGTATTTAAATTTAGGGAAAATTATTCATTAAAATTTTCAATTTCAAGTCGAAATATTTTAAAACATAAATAATAGCATATTTGAATAAATATTTCAGCCATGTACTTCATTTCATAAGATAGGTAATGTTTTACACTAAAATTTCATTTCTTGAGGAGAGTAGCAAGATGTTCAAAATTGGAAAAAATGTGAATAAAGTCAAATGAGAATACATGAATATTAAACATTCAATAGTAGATTATACGAGATATTCGTATAAGATATAAGCAGTTATATTGGTCTGGGCGTGTACGACGAATGCAAGAAGAAATATTACCCAGAAAAACATTGGAATAATGTCTACGTGGAAGAGGAAAGAAAGGAAGACCTCGAAAATCATGGATGCAAGAAATAACAACTTTAATGAGAACAAGAGGAGTGGAGGATATGGAGTGAATTGGATAGGGACAAGTGGAGAAGGAAAATAAAACATTCATCATCATATCATCATCATCATCATCATTGGCGTGACGGTCCTTTCAGTTTGACCTTAGCCTCCCTCATAACAACCATCCATTCTCTTCGGTCAATGGCCTTATTTCTCCAATTTGTTATGCCAATCTTCCATAGGTCCACCTATACATCGTACATCCATCGTAACCTAGGCCTCCCAACTTTTCTCCTTCCATCCAGCTTAGCGTTTGATATCATCCTGGGCAAACGTGTCTCGTTCATTCTGCAAATATGGCCCAACCATTCGATAAATCTAACTATAATATCTATAACTATATCGTTATCTTTATATAGGTAATATATTTCCTGGTTAGTTCTTATTCTACAGGTACCCTTATCCTTAATTGAACTATATATTTTCCTAAGATCTTCCTCTCCCAGATGGCAAGTCTGGTAGCGGTTCTTTCTGATATGGTCCAGGAAAAATAAAACATTAGGCACAGAAATATGTGCAAACTTTGAAAATCTATATATATATATATATATATATATATATATATAAATTGTATCCGAAATGTAACAATGTTTCGATTAAGCACTTTAAAAGAATTATTAACGACGTACTCATTTTAAATGAGGTATTTGGTTTAAAATTATGAGCTTAAACCATACCTTGCATAGAGGTGTTTCGTAATTTGGTACTGAAGAGAGGGAGGCTGCATGCATCGTATTGGCAGAGGAATGTTTGATTAATCTGTAGTCGGAGTATACAACATCGTGCCAAATGCAAATGTGACAAGAATAACGCTTTGCTTCACGCCTGTTTCCCACGCCTCGACTTTTGTCGCATGCAACTTTTTCTCAGGTTGACTGACCCGATCTAATGCATTATATTAATTTATTATCCCTAGACGGACCATTACTAACATAACGGATCAAGGCAACCCAAAAAATATCCTTTAAAAATGTCTTTGTGATTTTATTTGTAATTTTTTGTTTATATATGTATAGGCCTAACCTTTTTAACTACACAAATCGTAAAATCTTATTAACTACTAACTAACTCACTGGAACTATCAAACCTGCAGGTTCATGGCCGCATGGACATAAGCTCTCCACACATCCTTATCCTGAGCTAATGTTTTCCAATTATCCCCTGTATAATCTAGTTCCTTAAATCATGTTTGATGCTATTCTCCCACCTCATTATTTGTCTACCAACTGGGAATTTTGCCTCCGTTTTTCCTACAAGAAGCTTCCATGCACTTATTTCATTCTCGATTCGTGCCACATGTCACCATCGCAGTCTACGAGACTTAAACTGTTCTTATGCTATCTGCTTTCCTATAAAGATTATGTAGCTCCATTAATATTACTTTCATGTGCAAGTAACTTTAATGGATTTATTACATTAATTACACTGAGCAACAAAAAAAGAAACTTTTTTTTGTCTCAGAAAGAAAAATATGTGATTCTGACAGTATTTTTTATCCTGAATTCAAATATGATATAGGTTTTACCCCATCATGCAAGGTTTCCGAGAGACAGGTATTTATAATTTCAAACACTTTAATATTTTCTACATTCGTAACTACACAATATTCGAACCTTCAGACTCACCTAGAAAGTAAGAAATGACGATTTTCTACTACTTTCGCCTGTGGAGCATCCCTCTTGATGGGCCAACAATAATCGGCCAGCATATTAGGATTCCATTTGCCTTTATATCTCTTTTCCATAGCTGAAATCTCCTGATGAAAGTGTTCCCATTGCCCATCGCTCACTGCGCCAAGATAATAAATGGACGAAAAAACGTTTATTAAAAAAATATTTATTTAAATCCATTAATTGGAATTGAAATAAAAAAAGCTTGGGTGATGGAGAAATTCCGAATACATATTTGAAAACACGTTAAAAAACTGCATTAAGTACAACTATTGGTACTCATGAGACAAAAATCATGTTGACCAGTGTTGTCCGTTACTAGCCATCTCCATTCGCTTGTTTATTCGTTTCTCTTTTGTTCAAAAATGTTCCTTCTTCTTCTTCACGGTTTAGGCTTATTTACTAGCCTGTTCTGGCACCAAATTGCTGCTGTTTCCATCTTTTCTTTGGTCTTTCCAAACTACTTCTTCCTCGTGCTGAATAGTTGTATGCTGCTTTTGATATTCTATTCTCAGTCATCCTTGCTAAGTGTTCTTTCCAGCTTGTCCTATATTTCACTATTGTTGTGTTTAATTCCTCTACTTTTAGTTGTGTTATTCCTGTGTTGTGTTTTTGCCAGTTCTTTGTTATCCTGCTATTGGTCTAAGGAATTTAATTCAGCAGCTTGTATTCTGGTAGATTGTTGTGTTGTCACTGTCCATGTTTCGGATCCATAAGTAATTTTCCTATGAACTTAATTCTCAAATACTCTTCATATTTTCATGTTTCGCATCCATATAATATAACCGAGACTAACAATTTTATATATTTTCATTTTATCTTTTTTTGAGAGAAGTTGGGACGACAAAAGTCATTGTAATAAATAATAACTTGCATTTCCAGAATTGAGCCTATTCTTAGTTTATTGCTTTTGTTGTATTTATGAAGTTTTGCTTTCTCTTTCACCCTGTAGTTAACTGAAGTTCCGATCAGAGTCTCTTTCAATGCCACGATATCGTTTTGGTGAAAGAATAAAAATTAATTAACAACTCAGATATTCCTATGGCTATAATTTCTTTGAAAACTTATGCATGTGCCTGTACTGTAATTAATGAAAATTGAAAACATGTCTTCTTTTAAGAAACAGAATCAAATATTAGGATTTCAAGTATAAATTTAAATAAACCCCGTGTAGGCCTACTGAAGTACATTTGGAGGCAGATAAAATTAAAATAATGCATTGTAAAGCTAATAATTGCCTTTTTTCGGATATTTTTGCTACGTTTCTGATATCAGTGGCTTTCCAGCATCGGGATTCTACAATATAATCTTTCTCTTTATTGCTTTATTTATTATTTAAATATGTTACTAAATTGTGAATGATGTGTGTCCTGGTAATCCAAATCCAACACAAATTTGCTTCGATGTTGTGGAAACTTAGATAACCAGCTCCAGTTTCTTAGTGTTTTTAACAGACAATATGTGTTGGCTTTTAGTATTTTCTCGCTATCACCTACCTAATTAATTATCATAAGTAATGCCACGAGTGATTTCCAATTTATCTAGAGAACTTGGAAATCAAGAGTGGCATTTCTTAGGTCTATTTAACGAATAAAATTAAGCTGTTTACTCACAAATCATTATTTAAATATAGTTATTTTAAAATATTTATATATTTAATGTAAACGGCGATGTTTGAAAACAAATGAGAAACGATTGGTACGCTTCATTTGCTTCTTTTGTTCGTCACTGCAACCAGATCATATTATTTATTGCCAAAGGAACGCAATATTGTAAGAATGCACTCTAGTGGAGAAAAAATGAAATACATCAAACTGTATATTAATTCATTTCTGATGTCATATCATGTAAATATGACAATTATATTTTTCTGGAAAAAAATGCATTTAAGAAAGTGCAAACAGTGGTTTCTTCTTTTTGGTGGTGTAATCAATTGCTACAATGTTTTTATACTAACTCCCGCATGCGGTATGTGTTGACATTCATACACTATATATACAATCTGGTAACCGTATTTCTTAGAGAGTCAGTCACTGCAAAATAATGCTATGACCTATTCAGATTGTTAAAAAGGAGGTGCTTTCTTTATTATGATAATCTTTAGTTGGTAAATTCTAGGCGAAACACGACTGTGATTGGTTGTAAATCAAAAATCATTGTAACGTGATTGGTCATTGACTTCCATTTGAGGCATGAGTTAAATAGTCAGTATATTGGTCTACCTATAGCTTATTAATACCTTCTTATTCTCCATACTTGATCATATTTTCAGATTGGTCAGCACCAGGGTTTAAACATCGTATTCCAGAATATAAGTCTGGGAATTGTAAATGTATTTGATATCACAATTATTCTAATATCAAGTTTTTCCGAAGAAGACATAGACGATACTGTTACATTGGTTTACGTAATTTTTTTCTGTAAATATACAATAGAAAGAATATAGAGTGGAGAATATAACTCAACCGACAAACTTTAACAAGTCATTTAGGAATGTTATTGAGTGTTTTGATATAAGGATATGGTTCCAGGTGACTTACGGTATTACATATTAATGTAAAAGTAAAGTGATCCCTCAACAGGCCCGGAGGCCCTTGGGGTAGTAGGAGGTTAAGGCTCCCACATTTTCTAGACAATCGGCACTTTGTCAGCCGGGTTGTCAGCCCTGCTTGACGGCCACCTTTACCCCAGAACAAGCGTCTGGTACTCATTTCCGTAAGAGGCTGAGTCGACCCCAGGGTCATAATGCCGCCAGAGGATTTGGGTCAGTTTAAAAATCCTGACCCCAACGGGATTTGAACCCTCGACCCCCCGGCTTGTAGCTCAGTGCCTTAACCACTACGCTACGGCGTGCCCTATGTACTGTTGATATATTAGACATGGGCCGTAATAAGATAACAAAATCGCCTGAAGTAGCTACATCACCAAATGACATGCTACTTGTCTAATACATCAACAACGCACTACTCTGTAGTAAATCCTTATATCAAAACATTCAGTAATTTGATTAGCATGTGTATTAGCTATGGTTGTTTGTTGGAAACGTTCTCTTCTACTCTGTATAAAACATAGAGATCCCACAAATATGAGCATAAATATGTAAATTGTTACAAAATAAAATGTAGCTCTCTTTCCACTAATTTTGCATTAGCTCGTTAATTGACTCCCCATGAAGAAATCTTAAACAATGTTACCATCTACAGAACCTGTAGGTTCAATGCCGCATTCACTAAGGCTTTCAAAATGAAAATGTAAGTATATGAAGCAGATAAGAAGCAGTTTTAATTACTTGATTTTTTTTTCTGTAACATGCATATTTTTCATGGAGGCACGCTATAGCGTACTTGATTAAGACAATTTGCTACACGGTAGAAGGTCGAGGACTAGAGTCCCGTGAATTCGTATTTTTTAAAAACTGGCCTAAACCTTCTGGCATCACAATTACCCTGGGTCGGCTCAGCCTCTAATGGAAATGAGTACCAAACTATAACCTGGGGTAAGGGCGGTTGTTAGGTTAGGGATGACATATTGTACCGATTGTCTAAAAACGTTAGAGGCTTAACTTCATATCACACCAAGAACCTCCTAAGTCCTGTAGTGCGATCACTATAATTTTACATAGTTTTCATAAATGTTTACTTCCAAGGGAACTGTCAGCCATTACATGCCGAAACCTACCTTGAAATTTCTTCCAGAGAAGCGTTGGATGTGCCAAGGCCAAAAAATTATTTTCTGTTAATAAGTGCAAAGCTTAGAAATTGAAGCCAGAATCGAGCAATTGAATCACACTGTACGGGAAGATCGACTCCGTGATTTTGTATGAGCTGAGTGGCGTGAGGCGGGACGCGGCGCTGACGACAGGTAGCGAGGGTTATCCAATCTACCAATTCTGGAATGTTATTACTTCCCTATAGTTTTAATGAGATATTTGGCGCTGGATTATAGTACCGTGCAGTTATAAACTTCAGATATTTTTTAGACATGTCCTTGGTACATCACAACGCTTCTCTGGAAAAAATTTCAACGTAGGTTTTGACATTCCTGGTTGACAGTTCTCTTATAACAAAAAATTATGAGAAATATGTAAAAGTAAAGTGGTCCTATTACAGGCCTTGAGAGGCCCTTGCAGTGATAAGGAGTAAAGGCTCTAAATGGCTGACAGTACTCTTGTTAGACATATCTATAGATGGACAATAAAATTCTGTCTGAATTGATTTGTGTAGAATTGTGTCCTGTAGCTGTACTGTACATTGCCTATACATAGACTTCGAAAAGGCATACTGTTCAATTAAGAGGGACAAGTTATATAGTATCCTACTGGAGTTCGGAATTCCTAAAAAGTTAGTTAGACTTAAACGAATGTGTCCAAATGGCACAAAGAGTAGGATGCGTGTAGGTAAACAGTTTTCGGATACTTTTGAAATCCACAATGGGTTGAAGCAAGGAGATGCGCTGTCTCCTCTACTATTCAATTTTGTATAGAGCATGCCATCAAATCTTTAGAGGATGAAAAAGGTTTACACTCAATGGTATTAATAAGCTGTTAGTTTATGCTCATGATGTAGTACTACTGGACTATAGCGAGGAGATACAAAAGACCAACACGCACACATCATTGAGTAATACTAATGAATTGGGACTGGAAGTAAATATCAATAAAACTAAATATATGGTCACACGTAGAAATACATTATATAAGGGAAATGGACAGCTAATGACAAATGAGGGAAATTTTGAGGAAGTGGCTGAATTCAAATACCTAGGAACAGTAAGCACAAATAGGAATGAGATGAACAAAGAAATTAAACATAGGCTCAATTCTGGAAATGTGTGCGATGGGCAGGACATGTGGCACGAATTGGGAAAGAAAGACGTGCATAGAAGCCCAGTTGGTAGACCAAGAATGAGGTGGGAGAATAACATTAACTATGACTTGAGGGAAGCAGATTATACAGGGAAAACATTAGCTCAGGATAGGGATGTATGGAGAGCTTATGTCCGCACGGCCATGAAACTACGGGTTCGATAATGCCAGTGAGTTAGTTAGTTAGCTATCTCTGTTTGTCAGTGGCTCGTTTTCATGATTTGTACTTACTTACTTACTCGCTGGCACTATCGAACCCGTAGGTTCATGGCCGCGTGGACATAAGCTCTCCATGCATCCCTATCAAGGATGAAAGTTAAATTGGCAACACAGGTATTTCATGATTTGTAGGCCCTACATTGAAAATAATTAAAAGTAGTTGGTGGCCTTACCAATAATATTTTAAAATAGCGGTTGGACTGATAAAAATAACGTAGTGTAAAAAAGTAGTTACTAAACAATATATTATCTCTGAGGTAACGGCTCATTTGTATTTTGTTTAAGCATTGAAATTAAAAGAATTTGTAATATTACCAGTAACTGAGTAAAATAGCAGTTGTAATTAGAGTAACGCAGTATACCGTAAAGTAACAGTTACAGAACAAGTTAACAGATCTATAAAACTAAACAGTAGCTTAAATTCTTTATGAAGTGGAAATTGCCTCTGGACACAATTGACTGCTGAGGCAATTTAGAAATTAGCAGTTTTATTTTGCTCAGTGTTTTGTCGCAGTCCGGAGCATCATCAGTCACTCAAGTGCGCCCAGGGCGACAAACTGGCATTGCGCATTCTTTCCATGTTACAGGTCGTCCACAACACGTTTCAAAACTTTCCCACAATTCACACTTCTTACATATTCTCGTTAATATACAGAAATAAAACGAAATCTGCCCATAAACAATCAAATGTTTTTTTTCATGACTCTTTGCTGAGTATTTTGATGAAAAAAGCTATAATGTCCTTTACCTTATTATTAAACTTAGACCGTACCCCACAGTAAACATACTGAGAATTTAGATATAGTGTATAGTATAGATAGGGACATATACTTACTCACTCAGTGGCACTATCGAACCCGTAGGTTCATGGCTGCGCGGACATAAGCTCTCCATATATCCTGAGCTAATGCTTTCCAATCATTCCCTGTATAATCTACTTCCCTCAAATCATAATGTTGTTCTCCCGCCTCATTCTTGGTCTACCAACTGGGCGTTTTCCTTCTGGCTTTCCTACAAGAAGCTTCCATTCACCTCTTTTATCCCCCATACGCGCACAACATGTCCTGCCCATCGCAGTCTAAGAGACTTAACGTTCTTATTATATCTGGCTTTCTGTTATGTAGTCTTCTCCATTCACCTGTCTGTTCATCTCTCTTTGGTCCAAAAATTTTCCTAGAGAACTTTATTCTCAAAAACTCGTAATCTCATTTCCTCCTATATAATATAACTGGTAGAATAATTGTTTTATATGTTATCGGTTTAACGTTTTTTGAAAGGAGTTGGGACATCAAAAGTCTCTGCAATGCATAATAGCACGCATTTCCAGAATTGAGCCTATGTTTAATTTCTTTGTGCATCTCATTCCTATTTGTGATTATTGTTCCTAGGTATTTGAATTCAGCCACTTCCTCAAAATTTCCCTCATTTGTCATTAGCTGTCCATTTCCATTATATAATGTATTTCTACGTGTGACCATATATTTTGTTTTATTGATATTTACTTCCAGTCCTAATTCCTTAGTGTTACTCAATAGTGTGTGCGTGTTGTCCTTTAGTATCCTTGCCAAAGGCTCAAAAGGGTCATATACATCTCTCATAATACAGAATGTACGGACAAAACTGCCAATAACAAACTTTAGTAACTCACAAAATAATTGATGGATGAATATGCCGTTTGCTACAAATGACAGAGGGACTTCCAAAGTTTCGGATGACCACTAATAAACTTCTATGTGTGCACCCCATGTAGCATTTCAGGTGTCCAGGCGATATTAAAATTCTCGCCATATGTTTGTTAACATCTCTGATGTGACAGTTACACAAGCAGCTACAATTATCTGAGAAAATCCTCAAAATCCGTCACTGTAGTCCTATATACAATGTAGTTTATACCTATCTACATCTAATGGATACCAAAAGCATCATACAGCTATTCACCACGAGGATGAAGAAGTTTGGGATGACCAAGGAAAAGATGGAAACAGCAGCAATTTGGAGCCGGAACAAGCTAGTAAATAAGCCTAAACCGTGATGAAGAAGAAGAAGATCTAATGGCATAACAATACAATGTTTGACCTTAGCATCTCCTCTCTTAGGAGTTACTAGGCGCAAGTTAATTTAGTTGCGCTTATTTTCCTAGAGATGTCATGAATGGCATGCGGTCAACATACCGACCCAATGAGACATCTAGTAGGCAACTAAGGTAATTCTAAGATGAAGAAGGTCGGTAAATACTCATACTCGTAGAAGCATTTTCATTCGCATGTCTTTTATGTATCCCCAATTAAAGAAGTCCAGTGGGGTTGCATCTAGGGATCTAACGAAATTAACGAAGTGATATGACATACGAACAACAATGTTTATTATATTATTATGACTATTTAACTCAATCCCCAAATGGAAGTCAATGACCAATCACGTTTCAGTTAATTTTGTTTTACAACCAATCACAGTCGTGTTCCACCTCGATATTTAGCTACTTCTGTTTATCACATTAAATAAATCTCCTTCTTTTTAATATTCTGAACAGATCAGATCATTATTTTGCAGTGAATGACTCTCCAACAAATACGTTGAATATTGCAAATAATGAACAGATTCCTTCGAACCACACATTTGATAATTCTGTTTTTAAATAATGATTTTACGGAGTTGTTTCCTAAAAAAATTATTAATAACCTATAATGTTGGTTATAACTTATAATATACAGTTTGATGTGTTTAATTTTTTCTCCACTAGGGTGCATTCTTACAATATTGTGATCCTATTTGCAAATAATTAATATGATTTAGTTGTAGTGGATGAAAAAAAGCATAACCAAACATTTCTCATTTGTTTTCAAACATCGCCGTTTACATTAAATATATAAATATTTTAAAATAACTATATTTAAATAATGATTTGTGAGTAAACAGCTTAATTTTATTCGTTAAATGTCCTAACAAATGCCACTCTGAATTTCCAAATCCTCTAGATAAATTTGAAGTCATTCGTGGCGTCACTTATGAATACAAAACAAAGTGGTATATTTTAGAGAATAGGTTATGTACTAAAAAGTAACAAAAAAGGACAATCAATAAAAATAGAAAATGACATTTGTTTATATATGACTTTTTTTTCTACTGTACAACTTCCGTAAACAGGTGTTCAAATAGTTCTGCAATTAATAAAATACGGAATTTCATGAAATTATACCAAGTTTTTATGAAGAATATTGATTAAACAAATTTGAGTAATAAAAATAATGAGGGCATTAAATTGTGAAAAAGATACTTGAAGTCTACAGCTAGATTTATTGTTGGGACCAGGGATAACGGAACACCTCACTTTTTATCATGCTTAATGCCCCGTTATATTTCATTGGAAGCTGAATCTCGTGGTCATGATAATCGACCGTCGATCATTTTTATTGCTGGACATGAACATATGGCAACTCTGATATCAGGTAATTCTTTAAACAACCTACATAAGTGATAGCTTCTACATTCTGCGTACACCTCTGCTTTCCCAGAAACTGTTGATCAGATATAATAGGAGTCAAAATTCAAAGGTCGTCAATCTTTTCTTTGTTAAAACATGTAAAACCTTATTCGCACGATGACATTGTTAGCATCTGATAAAAAAAAATGATTATACCGATTTAGTAGTTGGCTATGCGTGCTGCTATCTTAAAATAATTTTTCTTTTTTCTCGTTCCCAAGCATTTATTGGTCAAATTTCACATTATTCCCGAATGTATTCATTTCTTAGTATATCATATGAGGCGGTAGGTGAACAAGAGGTAAAAGTGACATTTTTTTTTAAAAATTAGTTAAATGGTTAGCTAATATGACAAACTGTTTGGTGCCCAAGAGGTATATGTGTAAGTTTGACAGGTTGTGACATATAGCCATACAGCGGAGTTTTAGAAAATCACTCAGAATTATTGTATTGTCATTGATCCTTTACAAGTATACAAAGTTTCAAGTCGATCCAATGATTTTAAGTGGGTGAAAATCTGTTGAAAGATTCCGTTACATAATTATAGACACTTTTTTTTCTGATGATTCTGGCCAGGAAGTTAGAAAAACATTATGAAATTATTGTATTGTCATTGGTCCTTTACAAGTGTACAAGGTTTCAAGCTGATCCAATGATTTTAAGTGGGTGAAAATCCCGTTGAAAGATTCCGTTGCATAGATAGATACAGGTCAAGCTAATATAAAGCGTGTAAAAACAACTCTTCTACTTGGAGGACAGTTGTAGTTGTAGTTGTACTGCTTCGCTTCCAACAGCTAGGTAGACTCAAGCTTAGAGTGTTGTATTTTTTAATGTTTCTAACAAATTTTACGTGACTATTTTAACTCATGCCACAAATGCTAGTCAATGACCAATCACGTTTCAATGAATGTTGTTTTACAACCAATGACAGTCGTGTTTCACCTCGCTCTTTATCGATTTCCCTTTATCAGCTCCTGCTTTTGTGATAAAGAAAGCTCCTCCTTTTTAATGTTCTGAACAGGTCAAAACATTATTTTTCTTCAACAAATACATTGAATATAGCAAATAATGAAACGATTCCTTGATTTTACTGAGTTGTTTACTAGAAAAATAAATGAATAACCCGTAATGTTGATAATGATATATAGTTTGATGTGTTTCATCATTTCTCCACTTGGGTGCAGTCTTACAATATTGCGATCTTATTTGGCAATAAATAATATGATCAAGCAGCAGTGAATGAACATAACCTCACATTTCTGATTTGTTTTCAAACGTCGCCGTTTACATTAAATATATAAATATTTTAAAATAACTATAATTAAACAATGATTTGTGAGTAAACAGCTTAATTTTATTCGTTAAATAGTCCTAACAAATGCCACTCTTGATTTCCAAATTCTCTAGATAAATTCACTCCTCACTTCGTGAGTCGTGAATTTATCGATAATTTGGAAATCACTCGTGGCATTACTTATGATAAATGGACTCATATATAAGGAATATAAACACACTTTATGAGACTTGTCAGATATTCCTGGAATTTTATATTCTCATTGATCTTTAAACTTAATTTTCTCAAAACTAATTCTTTGTCACTTGTACCCCTTGTCCTCTGACCGCCTCATATCATATCTTGTTTTTTTTTTTTTGGGACGCGAGTTTTTTCATCCTTGTCGAGGTCTTCTTGAGAATCTCCTGCCAGAAAGAATGTTATCTTGTATGTCTTTTGATGGTCTGTCATCACTCATTCTTTAGGCATAGTTATTCCATTCCTGCCTCCTTCTTCATACCCTTTCATTTATTAATGGACTTTCACATTGTCCCCGAATGTATTCTGATTCTATCATATCTTGTTTTCTTCATCATTTCCTAAGTTTTATAATTTATTGTGTTTCTAATGTTTGTTTTATTTTGGATGTTTCGGCCCTTATTTCAGAAGCATAAGTGAGGACAGATCGTACTATACATTTATATATTCTTACTTTAATTTCTGTTCTTAGGCATTTATTCATCCAAATTGCATCGTTCTTAAAAAATCTTAGGCCTACAACTTTGTTTTCGATAACAGGTTAATCTGAAAGAAATTCCAATATATTCAGAGAGGAGGTAATATTTACTACTTACTTACTTACTCACTGGCACTATCGAACCCGTAGGTTCGTGGCCGCATGACATAAGCTCTCCATACATCCCTATCCTGAGCTAATGACTTCCAATCATTTCCTGTGTAATCCACCTCCCTCAAATCATAGTTAATGTTATTCTCCCACCTCATTCTTGGTCTACCAACTGGGCGTTTTCCCTCTGGCTTTCCTACAAGAAGCCTCCATGCAAGTCTTTCATTTCCCATACGTGCAACATGTCCTGCCCATCGCAGTCTACGAGACTTAAATGTTCTTATTATATCCGGCTTCCCATAAAGACCATGTAGTTCATTATTATGAAGTCTTCTCCATTCACCTGTCTGTTCATCTCTCTTTGGTCCAAAAATGTTCCTAAGTACTTTACTACTCTAAGAAAAATGTCATACAAAGATGAAATTAATAATTTTATCCCACGACCGAAATCAAAATGTCGAAGTCTCTCTCAATGCTACGATATAGTTTAGGTGGGAAAAAAACTGAATTAATTAAAAATTGAAGTCTTCACATGACCATAAGTTTAATATGTGTCTGTATGTATTAATAAAAATCTATCACTATTTTTAAGAAGCCAATGAGTATCAGGACTCCAGAAAGATATACATTCTAAATATTATCTCTGAGACAAATTGCAGTAAATTTATAAAAAGAGAAAAGTCACGTAAATCGGTACAACGATATCATTATCACCTTCAAAGTTTATTACGGCGCAAGTAATATCAGTGCCCTTTCAGCGTCTCAATTATAAGTACAGTTTATCTTTATTGATACCGCTGTGGTCTCGAGGTAGCGTGCCGTCTTGTCACTCAGCGGGCCGGGTTCGATCCTCAATCGGAACAAGTTTCCTGGGTGATTGTTTTTTTTTCGGGGTTTTCCTCACCTGTAAGACAAATGTCAGGAAACTTCAAGGCCCAAACGGTCCCCGAACACCATCTGGGCATCATAATCATATTCTCCTCATTAGATTTAGTACAGGATTAAGGCCTCTCCTGGCGCAGTATTACTATCATCACCTAGGGAACGGATTTTTAGGTTCTAAAAGTTAAGATTGCAACATAATATAGTGATAAAATTAATGTAATAGGTATTCGTATCCAATCAACTGTTTTTTTATAATAAAACTTACAAAAAACATTTCTCAATACTTTGTGTGGGATCTAGCAATATTACATTTATATACGCAACTTACTTTTAAATTAAAAAGAAATGATTTATATAGAACATTATTTCTTTTTAATTTAAAAGTAAGATATGTAATATAAACATAATATTGCTAGCTCCCACACAAAAATTATTGAGAATTTTTTTGTAAGTTATATTATTAAAAATTCAGTCGGTTTGGATATAAAGACTTATCAAATTACTTTTATCACTATACTGTGTTGCATTCTTAACTTTTACAACTTAAAAATCCGCTCCCTAATCATTACCTATCATATATCATTGGGGCATCGTAACTCCTCCTTCCAGGCGCCCCAACCACAGAAGTGGGTTACAATAATACCAATCGATACTTTTAAAATGCAAGACGAAACACCGTTGAGGTAACTGTGTAATATTTTTAATATAAAATAGAGTACCTGAGATCTCAGTCTTCCACAACATTGGATGTGAATCGTGGAGAACTTTCGAAGCATATGCTGCGCCTTCAGCTTGTAAATTTGTACTACTTCACAAGTTGAAGATGAAGCATATGCTCCGAAAGTTCTCCACGCCCTACAGCCAATGTTGAGAAAGACTGAGATCTCAGAAGCTCTCTATTTTTATATTTTCCATCCATCCATAGTAATTCTGCCCGAAGGCAGGTCCTTCACTGGAATCATAGCATTTTCATGCTATGCTTGCAGGTTTACTAGGGAATTGTGTAGGTGTGGTAGCTTCCCGTTGCTTTCCACACCGGTGAAGGATGATGGTGATGATGATAATGATAAGGATGATGATGATGAAGATGATGGCCATATGATTTCGGGGACCGTTTGGGCCTTAAAGTTATCCTGACATTTGTCTTACAGGTGAGGAAAAACCCCGATAAAAACCTCACCCAGAAAAACTGCCCCCACCGGGGATCGAACCCGGGCTCGCTGCGTGACAAGGCAGCACGCTACCTCGAGACCACAGCGGTGGACTTTATATTATAAATATTAAATAATACCAATGCCAGGAGAGAATACCAGCATGTCGAAATGACAACCTGGTAGAATTGAATAATAAAATAATTATTTATTCTAGGCATGAAATGAGCAACTCATTTTCAAAACGTCTCTCGTGTTCTTGTGCCAAAACTAGATAATTGTGTCTTTACATTCTTCTCAGATTATTCTATTTACAAATTTCGTAATTTGGCTTTAGAACATTGTTCAAATCGCTATGAACGTGCGTTAAATGTGATTATTGAATCAAACTGACTCTAGTCCACAGAAAAATGTCGATCTTAGATTACTTAAGTTTTCGAAAACAAAATGTCTCATGTTCAGATCTTAAAAACCTTCACAACTGCATAAAAACAAAAATGCTCTGCTCTGCTTCATTTTAGTTATCTTTTGTAACCTAAACTGAAAAGTGAATATTATGGGATATTATGGAAGCAATGACCTACAAATACATATTTTCAGGAGCCTATAGATCTTGTCCTTACAAGAGACCGGGTATTTGAGGTCATTGAGAACTGGTCAGTGTTGAAAATAACTGTTCTCACATCAGACTTTGAATAAATGTGAATTAGATCGTGTAGCAGCAGTCAACCGTGTTATTAGAAGGTTATTTTGTGGAGCTTGACGAGGGAGCAGCACCCATGCCATTAATAGGGGTGCAAACAGTCAGTCCAAATAATTTTAAATTCAGAGTTCAGTTCTATTATAGTCTATTCTAATGCTGTACTATTCCTAATTTCCTACAGTGTGTATTGTTCAGGGGATAACTGAAAGAGGCATGGAAGATTTTTGTAAGAAAACCAGAAGGAAAACGCCTAGTTGGTAAGCCAAGAATGAGGTGGTAGAGTAACATTAACCATGATTTGAAGGAAGGAGATTTTACAGGGGATGATTGGAAAACATTAGCTCAAGGTAGGGATATATGGAAAGCTTATGCCCGCGCGCCCATGAACATATGAGTTCGATAGAACCGGTGAGTTTAGTTGGTTTAGTATATTGGTCAACATCTTATTTTGACTGAAATGTCCATTTCTAACCACTGGTATTACTTCGTTCGCAGTGCCCTATTTTACAATTTTGACCCTAAAGATTAGAGACCTTGTACCCTATGCAAAGTGCGACTGTCACAAAAAGAAAAGAAAAACCTGTCTGATGTAAAAATTCGAATTGCATATTTGAATTTTATGTACGGTAAAACTGTAGTAGAATTTTGTATTCAGTTTTCCCGTCAAAAAATCATGTTGACCAATATTGTTATACTGTTTATATCTTGTGAGAGAATATATATTGTTTTCGTGTATGAACTAATATTAAAATAGATAGGCCCTACCTGGCAGGTGCTGTCATCCTCAACTAGGTTATTTTTTAACTTTTAAGAACTCTAGACCTTTCGGAAACCGGCTTCCATCTTCATCCGAAGGATATTCGCTATTATTTGTTGTTGTTCGGCGACGCTTTTGACATCAGCGGCCTTCGTGCGTAGTTAGTAGCTCCGAAGACGCTGGAAGGCGCTGATGTCAAAAGCGTCGCCAAATAATAAGTAGTAACTCATATAATTATGCTGAAGATGGAAACTGGCTTCCGAAAGGTCTAAAAGTAGTTTTTTTTATTTCTAATCTAGTCGAGGATGATGGAACCTACCGTGTATCTCTTAACATTTTACTTTGTAACTATTTACCTCGACGAAATTTTAATATGAATTTGTATCAGCATTGATTCGTGTATGAAGTCAATAAGGAACTCACTTGGAATCCAACTCTATACGTAAACCGTTAAATTAATACTTGTATTTTTAAAAAAATGTCTAGAATAATAAATAAAGAACATAACGGAAACGTTCGCAGATTACAGAAATAACTATTCTGTATTATTTTATTTTTTATCTTCAAATTGAAGGAAGTGACATTGCAGTTTATAATGCTGTAAATATTAGTACGACACGAAGGGGGGCATTAACCCCCCTGGATGTGGTGAGTCATGTTCATTGCTAGACTCCTGCCATATCGCTGACGCTAGTGAATTATCTTAATATAAGCTTCTGTCCTCTTCCTTGTATGCAAATGATCGTGATTTTAAAAAAATGTAAGAACCATTTTTGAAAGTTCGCTTACCTTTCATCGTGACTGTATTGAATATCAGAAGTCACGTACATGACTACCAACTTGACAATGTGGTTTCTTTTTAATCAGTGGCGAGAAAGAAATTTGGTATAACCGAGCAGTTGATTCGAACAATATCGTTAGAAGCTAGCATCTTCCGGCTAAAATGTAAAAACAAATGCTGATTTTGAATCTGCTTACTTCGACATAGTTGATTATAATTAATAATTGGGTATAGGGAGCGGGAAGACTTAAATCAATGATAAGATATATCGGAGTTCGTATATATGCGATCATAGTGCTAACTTCTAATAAAATAGTATTTTTCTTTATATATATATATATATATATATATATATATATATATATATATATATATGTCCATCGCGTGGTCTCGAGGTAGCGTGCTGCCTTGTCACGCAGCGGACCCGGGTTCGATCCCCGGTCGGGGCAGTTTTTCTGGGTGAGGTTTTTATCGGGGTTTTTCCTCACCTGTAAGACAAATACAAATATCAGGAAAACTTTTAGGCCCAAAAGTTCCCCGAAATCATATGGCCATCATCATCATCCTTCACCGTTGTGGAAAGCAACGGGAAGCTACCACACCTACAATTCCCTAGTAAAGCTGCAAGCATAGCATGAAAATGCTGTGATTGCAGTGAAGGACCTGCTTTCGGGCAGAATTACTGTGGATATATATCCACACAACACACACACACACACACACACACATATATATATATATATATATATATATATATATATATATATATATATATAGCTTAAATCCATTGCACTAATGCCAGTACAAACGGATCGTGTAAGCGGTAGCAACAGTGTTTCTACAGGTAGAAAACAGCAGTGGATTAATTGGTTAATTTTTAATTTATTTCAAACAAATCGTTTTCATGTTTACCAGAATTACTATCGAATCATTGATTTATCTGCATTCAAAGTATGTTCTCATAGTGCGCTTCAAATACGATATGATCCATGCATAGAGAATTTCATATTTAACAGATCCCGGTCCCTTCTTCTTCTTCTTCTTCTTCTTCTTCACTTCATGGGCTACGCAAAAATTGCCTCTTCCTCCTCACAGTTGTTCTGTCCATCTTTTCACTGACCTTCCTACAATCATTGAACCTCTTGGCTTGTAGTTGAATGCTGCTCTTGGTAATATCCTGGGCTCTATCCCTAATAATTATGCTTATCATATCACTTGTCGTCCCAACTTCTCTCAAAAAAGTTAACCTGAAAAATAAAAATGGTATTCTTACAGATATATTACATGGAAGTGAAACATGGACACTTACTTTAAGGGAGGAGAAAAGATTAAGAGTATTTGAAAATAAAGTTCTTAGGAACATTTGTGGGTCATAGAGAGACAGGCGAATGGAGAAGACTACATAAGTGAGCTACATGATCTTTATAGGAAACCAGATATAATAAGAACAGTTAAGTATCGTAGGGGGATCCCGAGTGCCAGGACATATGGCAACGAATTGGGAAATTGAATGAGGAAGCATGAAAATTTCTAGTAGTAAAACCAGAGGGAATGCGCCCAGTTGGTAGAACAAGAATGAGGTGGGATTTGAGAGAAGTGGATTATAGATGGGATGATTGAAAAAAATTCTCAGGATAGGGATATATGGAGAGCTTTTGTCCGCGCGACCATGAACCTACAGGTTCGATAGTGCCGCTTCAATATGATATTCAATATCGAATCACCGGTTTATTTAAATTCAAAATATGTTCTCTTAGTTGGTTCAAATACGATATAATCCAAGCATAGATAACATATTTAACTCATCCAGGTCCCTATCCCTAATAATTACATTTAATATAATACCATTAAACATTAAAACAAGTGAATTACAAAAAAAAAATTTTGTCATTTCGTGGCAGATTAGATTCGGCCTAGATTGTATTAACAGCAGACAAGGGAATCCGGATGTGTCACTTGTCGATAAAGGTTCTAGGATTCTGTTAATCATAAATTTGAGTGGCCTGTGCGACTTATATATGTTGTTGAGAGTTTTTGCCTGCAGGCAACAGGCCCAGAGCATAGCTTGTGAATCTTATAGGGAAAAACTGCAAATTGAGTAAAGATAAAAATAATAAAAAAAAAGGCCGGGATCCATTCATTTTTTCAGGGCGTAAAAATCTGGATTGAGCGAGTTGGCTCTAGCGGTGTCAATCAACCTAAGGTTTCCCTCTGGTTTTCCTCAGTATTCAATGCAAATACTGGATGTAATTTCATTACCAGAACCTATTTCGCCATTATAACCTAGTATAATTTTCTTCTTCTTCTTCTTCTTCTTCGGCTTTCCCCCACTTATAGATTTGCCGTCTTTAGTTTCCATTTATCTCTATCATTCCAATCTCCCTCTTCCAAATTCCTATCCTCCATTATTGTTTTGACGTAGGTTTTCCATTTCCATCTTGGTCTGCCACGTTTATTTCTTCCAGGGGGTGACCATTGGTATATATTTTTTGGCCATCTTTCATTTTCCATTCTTTCTACATGACCATACCATTTAAGAGTTTGATTTTCAATCCTCTTAACAACAGATGTGGTGACATTCATTTCTCTCTAAAGGAATTCATTACTTATTTTATCCTGTCTTGTTTTTTGGAGGCTTCTTCTAAAATAATCAAATTCAACTGTTCTAATTTTATTCTTTTGTAATTCCGTCAAAGACCAAGTTTCGCTTCCATATGACAAAATATTCTGTATTTTTCTGCATTTTAAAATAAATAAACTAAGAACAATATCACATACTCTGAGGTGTATTCCAAATTGAAAATAGAATCGAATAAACACTGGAAGTGACCACCATGTCACGAATGATATAAACAACGGAGACCTGGAGAACAATTAACTGTCAGCAAAATATAAAAGAGCCAACAGCAATAATAAGATTAAAAACTGGACACACAAAACTATTGAAATACCAGGAACATAACTAACCCACTGGCATTATCAAATCCATAGGTTCATGGCCACACGGACATTAGCTCTCCACACATCCTTATCCTGAACTATTCTCTTCCAATCATCTCCTGTATAAACTACTTCCCTCAAATCATGGTTAATGTTATTCTCCCACCTCATTGTTGGTCTACCGACTGGGGATTTTCCCTCCGGTTTTCCTACAAGAATCTTCCATACAAGTCTTTCATTCCCCATTCCTGCCACATGTCCTGCCCATCGCAGTCTACGAGACTTAACTGTTCTTATTATATCTGGTTTCGTATAAAGATCATGTAGCTCACTGTTATGTAGTTTTCTCCATTCGCCTGCCTGTTCATCTCTTTTTTGACAAAAGTTTTTCCTAAAAACTTTATTTTCAAATTAATATTTTTTCCTTCCTTAAAGTAAGAGTCCGTGTTTTGCATCCATATAAAATAACTGGGAGAATAACAGTTTTATATTTTTTTTCTGTTTAACTTTTTTTTAGAGAAGGTGGGACCATAAGAGTCAGTCTGTGTACCTGAATTTGGTGAATTTGGACGTCGTTCTTTATCATAAGTAATGCCACTAGTGATTTCCAAATTATCGATAATTCACGACTCACGAAGCGAGGAGTGAATTTATCTAGAGAATTTGGAAATCAAGAGTGGCATTTGTAGGACTATTTAACGAATAAAATTAAGCTGTTTACTCACAAATCATTATTTAACTATAGTTATTTTAAAATATTTATATATTTAATGTAAACGGCGATGTTTGAAAACAAATGAGAAACGATAGGTACGCTTCATTTGCTTCTTTTGTTCATCACTGCAACCAGATCATAATATTATTTATTGCCAAAGGATCGCAATGTTGTAAGTATGCACCCTAGTGGAGAAATTTATAACCAACGTTATAGGTTTCTGATGTCCTATGATGTAAATATGTCAATTATATTTTTCTGCAATGTCATTTCCTGGAAAATAATTCGTTTAAGCAAGTACAAACAGTGGTTTGTTTCCCCCCCTTTTTTGTGGTATAATCAATTGTTACAAATGTTTTTATATTATCTCTTGCATGCGCTTTCTGCTGAAATTAATGCACTATATATATATATAATCTGGTAGCCGTATTCCTTAGAGAGTCAGTCACTGCAAAGTAATGCTATGACCTATTCAGAATGTTAAAAAGGAGGTGCTTCCTTTATTATGATAAACTTTAGTTGGTAAATTCTAGGCGAAACATGACTGTGATTGGTTTTAAATAAATAATCATTGAAACGTGATTTGTCATTGACTCCCATTTGGCGCATGATTTATGTAAATTATTTAATGTGAAGTAGGAAATTGGAAATCTTAATTCTTATCATTTACCAGGATGGTCTATTTTCGGGATAAGATTTATTCATCAAAACTAAACATTTCCCAGATTAGGATAATGGAAAATCTGAATTATCCTATAGGAGCTAATATCTCAGTAATAACAAATGGAAGTAACAAAGTTAACAGCACGCCACTGAATCAGAATCTAGCTCCTCCCTCAAACTCTACAGATGGCTACCCGATTAACAAGTATTTATGGGTAGCGACTCCATTCAAAACATTTCAATCTACCATTGCTACTGGTATTATATAACTGTGGGCCGCAATTCTATGTTATACAAACGGCATTTAGTCAACTTATATCTCCACAAAACAAGTATTCTGATAAATTATAAACAAATCTGTTTCTTTCCGAAGACGGAGTTATTGCTGTCACTAGTGACCATATTACAGCAGAGTTCTTGGTGCAGTTGCAGGACATGCGCTGGTTCGAATCCCCAAGGAGATGAACTAGCTATAACGTCTGGGGGATTCACATTCTGACCACATGGCGTCAATATGGATTTCATGATCGTTAACCCCCGCAAATGGCGCAAGTGGGGCAAATGCAAAGCGTTTTTGTACCTGGGTTTGTGAACAAAATATCATCTCATTGGACCCATCTATCTATCATATAGCTTTAAAACATAGAGTATTTATTCTTCTTCTTTCTTCTTCTTCTTCTTCTTCACTTCACGGGCTAGGCAAATTGCTTGTTCCGCCTCACAGTTGTTCTGTCCATCTTTTCACTGGCCTTCCTACATTCCTTGAACCTCTTGGCTTGTAGTTGAATGCTGCTCTTGGTAATCTTGATACATTCATTCTTTCCACGTGTGTAAACCATTTCTCTCTATATTCTCTGATTTTCTCATCCATATTTATTTATATCGTAAATTACAGTATGTTATTTAACTCCCATTTTGATCGTATCAGTTATCAGAGTTCAGTTTTTTTGTTTATCTTCTTCTTAAGCACTTTCCTCCCCAGTGCCGGGATTAGGGTGCTTCCTAATGAAAACTTATCATTGCTTTTAAAAAACATTACACTGGTCGACAAAAATGAACTTTTTACCTTTCACAAGAATAAAATACGAGATTTTATAAGTATTTTTTGATCCTGAATTTAAATATAATTTCAGTTTTTTTTTTCTCCCTATCAGGCAAGAGTTTTCTGTGACTATTTAACTCATGTCGCAAATGGTAATCAATGACCAATCACGTTTCAATGAATTCTGTTTTACACCAATGACAGTCGTGTTTCACCTCGCTCTTTTTCGATGTATCTTTATCAGCTCCTGCTTTTGTGATAAAGAAAGCTCCTCCTTTTTTAATATTCTGAACAGGTTAGACCATTATTTTTCTCCAACAAATACATTGAATATAGCAAATAATGAATAGATTCAGTGATTTTACTGAGTTGTTTATTCAAAATATAAATGATTAGCCTATAATGTTGATTATAATAGTTTGATGTGTTTCATTATTTCTCCACTAGAGTGCATTCTTACAATATTGCGATCCTATTTGGCAATAAATAATATGATCGAGTTGCAGTGAATATACATAACCTCACATTTCTAATTTGTTTTCAAAATCGCCGTTTACATTAACTATATAATTGTTTTAAAACACCGGTAACTACATTCAAATTAATTATTTTTTTAGTAAAGAGCTTAATTTTATTCGTTAAATAGTCCTAACAAATGCCACTCTTGATTTCCAAATTCTCTAGATAAATTCACTCTTCACTTCGTGAGTCGTAAATTTATCGATAATTTGAAAATCACTCGTGACATTACTTATGATAATCATTTACATTTTTTTTTATAATTTTAATAAAATCCATCTAACTCTCTCATTCTGACTTACCTAGAAAGCGGTAGATAGTGATTTTCGGGCATATTTTATGTAAGATTATTTTTATTTCCATCTGAATAATTTTCAGTTTGAGGTAGGTCAGAATCAGAATTATGAATTAAGGTCATATCTGCATATACTCGTACAGGTAACTCTTCATATAAGGTAAAGATTCCTATGACAAGTCAAAGAAAATGCTAAAATTAATTTTTAAAAAGTAGCTGTCACAAAAAAAATGTGCCTGATGGCAAAATTCTGACTACATATCTTAATTCAGTATGAAAAAATGCACTAGATTCACTAATCAGATTTCTTGTGAAGAAAACCTTGTCGACCAGTGTACCTGTGATGACAGTCGTCAAATTAAAATTGTTTAAAATAATCAACTAGGCCTTTGGGAACTAGTTCCATTTTCAAAGCTGTTCTGTTGGGTACTGCATGAGAAAGATCTAGCTGATTATTTCAAACAATTTTAATGTTTTGAGGACGACTGTAATCACAGGTATAATTTCATTGTTTTAAATACATAATTGTAATTTATTGATTAAGTTAATTTAGTTATGCTCATTTACCGTAGATGTCAGCGAGTGGTAGGGGCCCGGCCTAGTGCCTCAATGAGATGTCTAGTGGCAACTAATGTATTACTGGATGGGAAGCGATCGGTAAATTTTGCACTGAGATGTTTTATTCAGTCTTGTGGTTCTTTTACGAGCCTGAAAATCTTCAGACTCTGGACAATCGGCTTAAAGTTCTTCCCAGAGGATATGTTCCTTTGATTTTCCCATCCTAAAAACAAGAGGAATAGGCCTACTACCTTTTTTTAAAGTAAAATGACATGTTTTATTCTCTCTCCTGGCGCGACAGGCCTAGAAGGCCGTTAGCCTACCAGCCGGTTGCTGTCCCCTCACATCCACATGTGTCAATCACAGAGGCAGATGATCATCAGCCAGTGTAGGGAGTGACATGCGGTCAGCATGTCGAGTCCCCCAGCCGTTATAGCTGGTTTTCTCAACCTGGAGCCGCTACTTATCGTAGCTACCCAAATGCCTTGCGATGCTGGGTGGGCACCGGTCCCATACTGGCTGAAATACCATGAGAAAATTTCTTCCCCAGCGCAAGTCCCGTAGCTCTGCGCTAAGGCTTCCTGCCTTAACCACTCGGCTACGGCGCGGGACACATGTTTTATTCACTCAACTTTAAAATCACAGCCGTGTTTGATGCGATCCTTCAAATCTGCGGATAAGATTTTTTTTGCAAATGTTTAAGACGCAGGTTAGCAAATACTTCTGATCTTCAGAAATACAAAAAAAAAGAAGTTTACTTAAAATCTTGAAGGGGACAAAATCACCGCGGGGACAGGTGGAGCCAGCATTAGTGTTTTGTTTGTTCTAGCGGTGCGTGCTGGTCTAAACCTGAGCTGGATATTTTCTCTCCCCTTACATCGGGGAATCCCCCAATGCACTCTTGCTGAATTAGATTTCAAGTAGCAACCTATCGATAGGGTCCTCGTGTGTTCAACATTGAACCTCCATGTACGTAATTGGCTTCATTATTGCATTGTGTGTATTTAAAGATTAATGGAGCTTATAATTCAATATCAATTTAACTGGATCAATAGATTTTATCGGAAATAGAAAACTGTATTTTGAATGAAATGGTATTCGAGAACGGAATAATAAAAATAATGGGGTTGTGATTCTTTCACTTCCTTCTCTCGTATTTCATGTTCTTTCTACTACTCGTATCTTTTCTTATATAAACCATCTGTTTTCTTCTACTCTTTTTTTTCTTTCTTTATTTCTTTCTTTAGTTTTTCCTTATCTTTTATTTTATATTTGTTTCTCTATTTTTATTAATTTACTCTCACTGTCAAAGTTCCATACTATCATCATCATCATTGGTCCTTTTAGTTTGACCTTAGCCTCCCTCATAACAACCATTTATTCTCTTCGGTCAATGGCCTTATTTCTCCAATTTGTTATGTCAATCTTCCGTAGGTCCGCCTGTAAGTCGTCCATCATCGTAACCTATGCCGTCCAACTTTTCTCCTTCCATCCAGCTTAGCGTTTGATATCATCCTGGGCAAATGTGTCTCGTTCATTCTGCAAATATGGCCCAACCATTCGATACATCTAACTTTAATATCTATAACTACACTAGTGTCCAAAATTAAAGCAACAAACTGAAATTTCATCTTTGTGAGTTTATTTTGCCAGAAAATAATATAAGCAAGTGATACGAAAGTATAAACAACCAGAAGAATAAAGAAAGTAAACAACTGCAACATGTTAGTGTGTTCAGAATTGGGTGTGGCCACCTCTAGCAGCAATACAGGCTTCACAACGGCGTGGCATGCTGCGAATAATGTCATCAATCTCATTTTGAGGCAATAACGCCCATTCTTCCTCAGAGCAACTCGCAAGGCCTGGTGTGTGGTTGGTGGATGTTCACGTGAAGCAACTCGTCTCCCTAGTGCATCCCAGACATGCTCTATAAGATTCAAATCGGGAGAGCGAGCAGGCCAATCCATGCGTGCATTATCTTCAGTTTCCAGGAACTCATCAACTACATGTGATCTATGAGGACGAGCATTATCATCCATCAGCAAGAAGTCTGGGCCCACAGCACCGCGAAACAACCGCACATGAGGTGCCAAGATGTCGTGACGATACCTGACAGCAGTCAATGTACCCGTACAATTTCTTGAAGAGGTGTTCGAGTAGTCAACAGAATTCCCTGCCCACACCATTATTGAGCCACTTCCAAATTGTCTCTTTCCACAATGTTTGAGTTTCAAATTGTGTTTCAGGTTCTCTCCAGATGCAAATTTGTCGAGAATCATTTTCAAGACTAAATCTGGACTCGTCTGTGAAGAGAACATTGGCCCACTGTTCGATCGTTCATTTTGCATGTTGATGACTCCACTCTAGACGGTCTCTTCTCTCACGGGTACACATACAGCGGGTCTCCGACAATAAAGGCCTCTCTGCCGAAGCCGTCTGTACACTGTTTGTCTCGATGCAACTATTCCAGTGGATGCTGTGATGTCAGATGCCAGTTGTCGTGCAGTACTACGGCGATACCGTCTTGCTCTTAGAGCCAAATAACGGTCCTCTCTTTCCGATGTCACTCTTGGTCGTCCTTGCCCTGGTCTTCGGGATACATTTTCGGACTCTAAAAACTGTTGCCACATCCGAGAAACAACAGAAAGATTCACATTACGCCATCTGGCCACATCAGCTTGACTCCGTCCTGCTTCCATTCTTCCTATGGCCTTCCAACGAAGAGAATCTTCTAGGCGGCTTCTCTGTGCCGTACTCTACCTGCAGTAAATGTTTACACAGCAAACATTGATGTTGGACTAAGCAATAAACATTATACTGCAGTGCCCTGTTTCATAGGTGCATTGACGTCATCGTTTGCATGGTTGTAATATGGCCGGAATGCCATCTGCAGTTCAGAACAGGACTGTACTGACATATGTTTACGTTTTATATGAATATATAATAATAATAATAATAGCTTTATTTTACCTGGCAGAGTTAAGGCCTTAAGGCCTTGTCTACCACTCAACCAGGATGGTAAGGATGATGGCCATATGATTTCGGGGACCGTTTGGGCCTTAAAGTTTTCCTGACATTTGTCTTACAGGTGAGGAAAAACCCCCGATAAAAACCTCACCCAGAAAAACTGCCCCGACCGGGGATCGAACCCGGGCCCGCTGCGTGACAAGGCAGCACGCTACCTCGAGACCACAGCGGTGGACGTGAATTAGACATAGGAAGGAGAAATTCCAGTTTGTTGCTTTAATTTTGGACACTATTGTATATCATTATCTTTATATAGGTCATATATTTCCTGGTTAGTTCTTATTTTCCATGGTACCCTTATCCTTAATTGGACCATATAGTTTCCTTAAGATCTTTCTCTCCCAGGTGGCGTCTTATAGCGGTTCTTTCTTATGTGGTCCAGGATTCACTACCATACACTACAACAGGTTTAATAATTGTTTTACATATTCTTATTTTAATTTTGTTAGATATAACTTATTTCTAGATTGTATAATTGTTCAGAGATCTTAAACATCGGTTACCTGCTGCTAGTTTTTCTTTTATTTTAAGTAATATACCATTATTCCTGGATACCATGGATCCTAGGTTCTTAAAATTCTGTACTTCTTCATATGTCGCTCCATTTAATATTATGTTAGTTCCTCCAACATCAAAGTTTAAGTTTGTCAAATAATTATTTTTTTCAGTATTGATTTCTAAGAATTGCCTGATTTTTTTAATTGAGTTAAAATATCATTTAAAGTGTTTAAATCTATTGACAAAAGAACATTATCATCAGCATATGCAAAGTATTGTCCAGATCTGTTAAATATTGAGCTACCAGGATTAATAATAATAATCCTCATTGCTTTTTCCAAGCCAATATTAGAAAGTATTTTTGACAGTGATTCACCTTGGCTAATCCCAGAAAAAGTAGTAACATTTTCAGTGAATTTATTTTTATTTTTACATTGGGCCTATTAATTATATCAGAAAGTTCCATACTATTTGTTGTTCTTTATTCCACATTCTCTATGTCTCACACATATTTTATACAGCAAAACTTGTTTAATCCTGAACGATAATAATGCGGAAATCAGTCCAATGTCAACAAATGTATTGGTCGCGACAAAATAATAGTAATTGTACGTGTATTTTATTTTGTATAAAACGGAATATGTCCAACGCAGAAACGGAAGGCTATTTCTAACAATTCATGAAAAATAAAGTTTATAAGGCGGAAAGATAGAGAGAGAAATAAATTAGTTTCCACTTCATTGAATTCCCGTTAGGTGAATTAACAATAGTGATGATTCCTGCCGCCGGGTGAAGTAGAGTTTCTACCTGTATCTGGAATTTTCTTTCGGCCTCACTGCACACCCGTTTTGCGAAATACAGGTTGGTTTAACAAATATTTGGCATGTGACATCTGTCTTACAAATAACCAGTGCACTGTAAAATCTTAAATTAGTTTAAGATCTGAGACCGATTGTGTACGTATCTTTCACAGGTAGCGTTCTGAATTTACATTACGGAATAAAGATGGCTAAATCGTATGTATCATCGTCATTAAACAGAAAAAGTGAAAGTGATTGAAGATAAAGAAAAACAAACTATCAGTACACGAAATAATGTCTAAATTTAAATGTGGAAAAATCCAAGTTTATGAGATTTTAAAACACAAAGAAAAAAACAATGAATGAATGGATGCAAGGAAATGGTCAAATGTAGAGGAAAAAAAAAGAAGAAGATAAAATTCTCCAAATTTCTGGACCGATGCTCCCCAAAGTCAAGCTCTAGCAGAAATGCTATATCTCTAGGAAATAACGATTTCAAGGCATCTTCAGGTTGGTTGTGGACAGTTTTAAAAGACGATACAATGTAGTGTGGAATAAAATTTGCGGGGAATCAAAGGATGTGGACGAAAATATAGTTAGTGAGTGGAAACCGAAACTGCGTACTTTAATTTCAGGATACGCGCCTAAGAGACATTTTTAACGCTGACGAAACGCATTACCGTCGAAGTCGCTCGTACATAATATTTGACTTTTCAAAGGCAGCGGAACTACAATTAATCCAAGATACGTAAAAAGACATATACGGTGCTCTATAATCTAAGATTGGTATTTTTTTTTGTTTTTTTTTTATAATGCGGGATGTTGTCTAATGTGGGGGGAAAAATGGTCCCATGCGATCCCGCTTTGAACAAGTTTTGCTGTATATTTCTTTCCGTCTACCTCTACATCTCTCTTATTTAAATAATTATTTTACTTCTCTCTAATTTCTTTTGGCATTTATTTTTCTCCATTAACTTCTATCATATCCATTTTGTTTTACTTTCCTCTTCTTCCTCAGTTTCTCATCCCGAAATTTTGGCCTATATACTTTTTAGTTCATCTACAATTATCTAATACACTTCTCTTCATTTTTCCCTCTTTTCTTCTCTTCCTATTATTTCCTCTTTCTTCTCACTCGTCGGTAGACTAGTTCCGAGGTTCGAAAGTTTAAACCCGACCAGGTCCGATTTATTTTTAAGGACAAAAATCCTGAGTTTGGCTTCCTTCGGAAGAGAAATAAAATCCTGGAACCCGTGCCGTAGGAACTCAATACCTGAAAAAAGATACCTCTATGCAATAACTGTCGTTTTGCTTTCAATCTTAGATGTGATCTGCGACGCTAATGATCTAAGCAGTTGAAAAAGTCTTTAAATAAATTACTATGTACATACCTCCCCTCTCTCCCATTCCGACTTCAGATTTCGTTTATTTAATTTTATTTTAACATATTTAATTAATAGAATATATATGTATATATATATATAAAACAAGGGAGACAAGAGAAAGTGTGAAAATTATAGAGGCATATCAGTAACGAGTACCTTAAGTAGAATATATGGACGTATACTAAGTAAAATGGTTGATATAGAATACCAGGATAAAGAAATGGAAGAACAATCTGGATTTAGAAGTGGTAGGTCATGCACAGATAATATATTTTGCATAACACAAATGATAGGAAAAAAAGAGCTACTAACAGAGATTTACATTTGCTTTTTGTCAATTTAACCAAAGCATATGATAGTATTCCCCAAAAAATGTTATGGGAAACTTTAGACTGTTCTAACATTACCAAAAAATTAGTAGAAGCTATAAAAACATTATACAAAGGACCTATTTCGAAAATATAAGTTGGAAATCATATAACAAAGGGATTTACTATTACAAAAGGTTTAAGGCAATGTTGCAGTTTATCTCTAACTCTATTTAAAATTTACCTCGAAAGAGTACTAAGAGACTGGAGGAAAAAATGGACATACCCATCCAAAATACACATGTGTATTCACTACATTTTGCATATGACCAGGTATTAATAGCACAGGACCACGATGACATAGAATATATGGCTAAAAAATTAAAAGAAGAATATGAAAAATGGGGACTTTATATAAACATTGAGAAAACTAAATACCTGTGTATAGGAGAAGAAATGGAAAATATAAATTTCAACAATGGAGAAGAACTAAAACCTAGTATTGAATGCACTTATTTAGGAACAAAATTAGACCATTCAGGCGATAACACAGTGGAAATTAAAAATAGAATCGCACAAACAAAACAAGCAATAAATGCTTTAAACTCTGTTTGGTGGAGCAAAAATATTACAAAAAATAAAAAATTACAAATATATCAAACCATAATTCAGAGCATTTTAACATATGGTGTTGAAGTCTGGCAAATTCCTACCAGGGAAATGAAAAGAATTTTAAGTACAGAAATGGATGTTTTAAGAAGATCAGCTGGAAAGTCTAGAATGGATAGAATACGAAATAAAGAAATAAGGGAAATTATGGGTGTAGAAGAGGAACCGGACATCATAGACATTATAGAAAAGAAAATATTGCAGTGGTATGGTCATGTCAAAAGAATGCCAGAGCAAAGATTGCCAAAAATTGTTATGGAATGGATCCCAATGAAAAGGAGGAAGACCGAAGAAAACTTGGATAGAAGGGGTACAAGCAGCTATGAATATCAGAGGAATGGAGGAAGATCAATGGATGGACAGAGAGGAATGGCGTTTGATTTCCGGAAGACGGCGGCAGCTGCCATGATACCGGATGTTGATCATATATATTATCTTCAGAAAATAACTGTCAGTAAAGAAAAAATGTATCTCATTAAATAATTTAACATTTCTAACGAATCCGTCCAAAATGTAAATCTAGTTCGCAAATAGTGAGAGATAGCTGTTAAAAAAATTCATGAATTATAGGTTTTTCACTTTGGAGGAAGAGTTTACAAACAAACAACTTCAAGGATCGAGGTTGACAATACCGAACTGCTGAGGTTTCACAAGAATCGACCGAATAAATCCTTGAGCTCGGGAAACGTGACCATTAAATATTCAAGATGCATTCCATTTAAGAAATAAAAACTTCATCGTTTAAATCTGCTCCCGTCGTGTATTAGTAAATGTACGTTAAGACTTCCTTTACTCTACCATCTATAACCGTCTTTTTTTCCCTCTTAAAAATGTTTTAAAATGGAATGTAAAATCACTGTTTGTGCATTAATAATGCCCATCTGCTCTTTCTTTTTCATTTGTCGTTATTTAAAAGAGGAGTTTTAATTATTATTCGAAAATAATTTTACAATAAAAAATTCAGATAATAGTAATAATTCCCGGTTGGGACAGGCTCCTGGGTGAGGTTTATCGGGTTTTTCCCTCACCTATAAGACAAATGTCAAGAAGCTTAGGGCCCAATGGTCCCCGAAATTCATCCGGCCATCATCATCATCCGTATAATGATATCATCGTATCATCGGTGTGGAAAGCAACGAGAAGCTACCACACCTATAATTCACTAGTAAAGCTGCAAAGCATAACATGAAAATGCTATGATTGCAGTGAAAGACCTGCCTTCGGGCAGAATTACTATAGAATAGATTATATAGAATCTCAAGTTACGTAATAAATCACAACTTGCTTCCAACTACGCTAACCACTTAGTCCACTTAAATTTGATATTTGTTTTAATTCAGATTTTAAAGTTTTACATTTTATAACAAAGGGATAGGGTAACAGAGTGGAACCCTTGATAGAGGTCCACTCCAGGGAGTAGGCGCCCCTGCCCTTTTGTGAGCTCCAGGTCCCACTCGCCCAGTGGGTAGTACCTGGGTAGGGCCCCGTCCACAGGGTTACGTGGGGAGAAGAGAAGTCCCCAAAGCCGTAGTGAAGGCAACTTCTCTAGGAGACGAACACTCCGAAATTCCAGTTCCCTGCCCTCCAGGAAGAGGGGTTTGGCTAGAGGCTGGTAACCTCTACTAGTAAAAAATAACTTACTCATAAACTTCAGCAGAAGAAAAGAAAGCCGGATGATAAACCTTATGACGACCACAGCAAGAAAAAGTATAAAAGAGTTTTGGAATACATGACCAGCTTAAAATAGCGACTTGGAATGTCAGAGGATTGGGAAGCAAAGAATTTGAACTAACAAAAGAAATGAAAAATAAAAGTATAAATATATTAGCTGCCTCAGAAACAAAGAAAAAATTGAAAGGATCACAAATGATAAATGATATGATGATGTTTTACAGTGGAGTAAGTCAGAAAGAAAGAGCGAAAGCAGGAGTGGCGATATTTGTGGATAAGAAATGGGGATCCAAAATAGACACGTATAATTGTATTAACGAAAGAATAATGACAATGCGATTTAAGCATAATAGAGGACATATGACAATTATAGCAATATATGCACCGGAGGAAGGGAGAGATGAAGAAACAAAAAACATTTTATACTACTCTACAAAAGGAAATAAATAAGATAAACAAGAACGGCATAATATTATTAGGAGACTTTAATGCTAGAGTGGGGAATCAACCAGTGGCAAATGTAATTGGGATCCATGGAGAAAATGTTATAAATAAAAATGGACAAGAATTAAAACAATTTGAAATTTTTAATGATTTTAAAATAACAAATACACTTATTAAGAAAAAAAGATATTCACAAATACACATGGTCAGCACGAGGTTTTCGTTCACTGATAGATTATGTATTAATCAATAAGAAAGCATCATCATTATTAACAGATACGAGAGTATTTAGAGGAAGTGACATCTATTCACATCACTATTTAGTAATCTCAAAAATAAATATATTAGCGAGATGGAAGAAAACTAAAAACAAATATAGAAATAAAGAGACCACATTCAAAGTACATTTATTACAAGATAAAAGTATACAAAATCTGTATCAGAATAGGCTAAATGAACAATTAATATTAAAACCTACTTCCGAAGAAATAAACCGAGAATGGGATAATATAAAAGAAAGCATTGATAAAGCAGCATATGAGGCATTAGGAACAAAATATAAAATATATAACAAGAAGGGTTTAAGAATATGGAATGAAGAATTAGAGAGGATAATAAAAGATAAAAAAGAGGCTTATCACAAATATTTACAGAATAGAACACCAGAATTAAGAGCTGATTACAAACATAAAAGTGCAATAGCCAAAAGAGAAATTAAAAAAGCACACAAAGTCAGTTGGGATAGATATATAAGCAGACTAGAATACGATATACATGGGCAGCAAAAAATAGCCTATAAAGTAATGAAACATCTAAATAAACAAGAAAAAGATACAATACAGATCAATGCAATTGAGGAGAAACAATGGGAAGAACATTATAAAAAACTGTGGTATAATGAAAATAAATAACTAAAGATAACATATATGAGTGTGAGATAGGAATAGATATGATAACAATGGAAGAATTAGAAGAAGTACTGAAAACAACAAAGAACAGAAAGGCAGCTGGAATAGACGGAATTAATATGGAATTAATAAAATATGGAGGATTTTTTTTTTAAACTGAGATTATTACATTTTTTAAATTTATGTTGGAAACAAGCAACAATACCAGAAACCTGGACAACAGCAATAGTACAATCTATTTTTAAGAAAGGAGAACGTAACGACTGCAACAACTACAGAGGAATAAGCATTTTAACTGCAGGCTATAAAATATACTCAAGAATCTTAACATTTAGGTTAAAACAAAATAGCAGAGGTAATGTTAACAGAAGAACAAAGTGGATTCAGACCAGGGCGTTCATGTATGGATAATATATTTACGATAAAAGAATTTATAAACAAAAGAAGAGAATATAACAAGGAAACACACATAGCTTTTATTGATTTTGTCAAGGCATTTGATAAAGTAGACAGAGGAAAACTCTGGACAATTTTAAAAGAAAAAGGAATTCCGAAACACTTAATAGCAGCTATAAAGAGTTTGTACTGGAACACAAATTTTGTTATAAAAAACTAGAAATGAAGTAAGTAAAAATAAAATTCATACTAATCAAGGAGTTAAACAAGGATGCAGTATCTCTCCAGTTTTATTTAACCTATACATCAATGATATAATAAAAAAATGGAACGAAGAAACAAATAAAGGAATAAAATTAGATAAAACACACTACTTGAAAACATTATTATACGCTGATGACCAGGTAATAATAGCAAATACAGAAGACGAACTTCAAAGGAATATTTTTAAACTACATAATATATGTGAACAATATAATCTCAAAATATCCATAGAAAAAACTAAGGTAATGGCATTCCAAGGGAAAAATCAAATCAGATCGAAAATAGTAATAGGAAACAAAATCATAGAACAGGTGAACCATCTCAATTATCTAGGATGTGACATTTCATTTAATTATGATAATGATATAAATAATAAAATAGCAAAATTCCAGGGAATATGTGGTACGATAAAACGAACACTAAATAACAAAACAACAAGAGAGACCCAACTGAAATTTTATAAAATGTTGGCAGTACCGGTACTGCTCTATGGTTCAGAAGCCTGGATACATAAAAAAACAAGACCTAAGTAGGATAACGGCAGCAGAAATGAAATTTTTGAGATCTGTTAAAGGGTGCACTAAGGAAGACAGAATCAAGAACACAGAAATAAGACAGGAACTTGAAATATTTGCAATAACTGATAAAATGGATACATATAGACAAAAATGGAAGCAAAACATAGACAGAATGAATGAAGATAGATATCCAAAACAAATAACAAAATACAAACCTAAAGGCACCCGAGATGTGGGCAGACCTAGAAAGAGATGGGCTGAAGTCGGAACGGGTCAACAGACCTAATCCATGAATGAAGATGATGATGATGATAACAAAGGGAAAAAAGCAATGTGTTTTTTTAGAAAATTTAGAAATAAATTAAAGAAAAGTAATAACTTATTAAATTCCCGATTAGATTTAAATGATTCACCTGTATTAAATTTATGAAAAAAAGTATATGTTTTATATATTCTATACATTGCTATATAACTTACTTACTCACTGACACTATCGAACCCGTAGGTTCATGGCCGCGCGGACATAAGCTCTCCATACATCCCTATCCTGAGATAATGCTTTCCAATCATTCCCTGTATAATCTACTATATAATCTTAAATAAAATATTTATGAAAATCAGATAGAACTTTGATAGCTTTATTTATTAAATACATCATGGATTTTCATCGGGTAAACACCACATCAATTGATTACTAAATCACAAATAGATTATACATGTTTTATAGCTACTCTAGTATTAAAAATATTTTAATTTATTTTAAGTGTATTATTATGTTAATTAATACTTAATATTAGTTCGAGATTTAATTACAGTGTATACAGTACTTTAGTTATATATATATATATATTTGGCCGGACTCACTTTTATAGGAGGTTCCATAAATGAAGGTACTGTACATCGTTATGTGAGAAAAATAGAATTTTCATAGGCATTTTGACAAAAAATAACTAGGACTATGTGCACATGGTTCCGGCATTATTGTTATAATAGATTATACGAAAATAGACTTTATATTCATCATTATTTATTATTATTATTATTATTATTATTATTACTATTATTGTTAGTGTTATTATTATTGTTAGTGTTATTATTATATGATTAGTGTTGTTATTATTATATTATTATTGTTATTATTATATTATTATTGTTATTATTATTGTTATTGTTATTATTATTGTTATTGTTATTGTTATTGTTATTGTTATTATTATTGTTATTGTTATTATTATTATTATTATTAATATTTATAAACAGGTAATAAAACATTCCTGTGCCCAATGCTTTTTAATGTTTTATCTTCCTTCTCCATTCTTCTCTATCTTCCCATTCCAATTCTTCCAGACCTAGCTCCCTCATACCTCTTCTCACATCATCCATCCATTTAAATCTAGGTCGACCTTTCTTTACTTTCCCATGTGGGATCCATTCCAAAGCTTTGCTGGGTAATATTTTCGCTGGCATCCTACGTATATGATCATATGATTCTAGTTGTCTGTATCTCATTATTATTTTTTTTATGCTAAACTCAGTATGATGGAGTAAAAATACCCTTTAAAGAACAATAAATGTATCTTTAAGGATACTGTAGAGAGTATAATGTTATATGAATCAGAGACATGGACAATTAAAAAATGTCTAGCTAACAAATTATTAGTAACAGAGATAAATTACTGGAGAAGGTCAGCGCAGAAGTCCAAATTAGAAAAAAATTGAAACGTTGAAATTAGGAAAATTATTAAAGTTGTAAAAAGACAATTGAATAAAGACGATTAAGAAGGTACGACATCTCATGAAGGTATAATCTGATAGAATCCCTAAGAATATCTTGGAATGCAGAAAAGATACAAAAAAAAGGCGAAAACCTATAGAGGGTTGGATGGACGGAGTGAAGTAGAAGTATGGGTGAACTGGGACTTACAGATGAGGAAGTTCAGGACAATAATAAATGGAGAAGGCAAATTTCATGAGGATATCGGAAAATCATTGTAATGTGGATAAATTCATAAATAAAATGTAATATTATTATTATTTATTATTATTACATTATTATTATCATTATCATTACTATCATTATAATCATCATCATCAGTATTATCATTATTGTTATCATCATTATCAGTATTATCATTATTATTATCACCATTATCAGTATTATCATTATTATTATCACCATTATCAGTATTGTCATTATTATTATTATATTATTATCACCATTATCAGTATTATCATTATTATTATTATTATTATTATTATTATTATTATTATTATTTTTATTATTAATATCTTCTTTCTTCTTCCTTCCAAGTATTAGGCCAAGGCCTGTTACGATCCTATAGAAAATTAGTATAATATTATTATTATTATTATTATTATTATTATTATTTATTATTATTATTACTATTATTATTGTTATTATTGTTATTATTATTGTTATTATTGTTATTATTATTGTTGTTATTTATTATTATTATTATTATTATTATTATTATTATTATTATTATTATTATTATTATTATTATTATTATTATTATTATTATTTATTATTATTATATTATTATTATTATTATTATTATTATTATACAGAGTACGGAAATTTTACTTTTCTTTTTACATCGTTATGTCATATTAGATGGGATTGTGCCTCTAAATCGGTTAATAATTCCTTGGAATTAATTCAAAGAAAATCATAAAACTCTAAAGTAATTTCGAATACCTGATTAACTAAACTTTTTACTCATGTTCGACCTTAAGCCACGTCGAGAGATAAGATGAAGTCCTTATTATTGAAGGTTTGTATGTACACGGCTGACTAAGCCTGTCGTACCATCACAGATGGAGATAAAATAAATTTAACTGAACGGATAATATGACGATAGAGAGAGAGAGAAAAGAAATAAATATGAATTAAGCGAAATAAATTAATAGTTGGAATACATTTATTTATTTATTTAGCTTGGTGGAGTTAAGGCATGTGGCCTTTTCTTCCACTCACCAGGATAATCATATATATTACATCAGAATATAACAATCGCAATTAACTCTGATATTAAATACTAAATATAGATTTGATCAATACGATAATATCTAATGTATTACGATGTAATACAACCATGTTAATGATAGTTAAAACTAAAACTAATAATAAAATATATTCAAGTAAGATAAATTAAATTGTTGATAGACTGTCCCTGTTTAATGTAGGCCTATATAAAAAAACAAAGAAAAATAAGTAGATATAGAAAACTAATTTTACGATTATGTATTATTTAAACAAATGAAAAATGTGTTAATCTTAATATTATTTTCATAAATAATTAAATGTATTAATTATTTAAAGAATACTATCAGTGAGGTGTACATAAGTTAATTTGCTGTTAAATAATGTTTTACGTTGTTTTTTAATGATGATCTAGTGTGACAGTCTCTGATATAGGGCGAAACAAAGTAGACGAATCAATTAAGAAGGATTCAAAGTAAAGAATAAAGCTATCAAAGTTTTGTATGATTTTCATAAAATTGATAGTTTTATTTAATAAATAAACATAATGTATTTTCATCAAGTAAACAAATCAATTGATTACAGAATAAATTATTAAAAATCATATTTGAAGAGAAAAATTATACGCTCAGACCGGGACTTGAACCCGGGACCCTTGGTTCTCTAGACCAAGTGTTCTACCAACTGAGCTACCTCAGCAAGTACCGATCTAAACGCAAATCTTTCTCTACATACATTGTAATTCCCATCCACCAAATGCTGTGAAGCCATGCTTCTATCTTGCAAATGGCGGCTCCTTTATTAAGAAGACATATTTGGGAATTATACATTACAGCCAGTACGGCTTTTTTCAAGTTTTTATTATTGATTTCGTACATCTCAATGATGGATAAATCATATTATACGCTCAGACCGGGACTTGAACCCGGGACCCTTGGTTCTCTAGACCAAGTGCTCTACCAACTGAGCTACCTGAGCAAGTACCGATCTAAACGCAAATCTTTCTCTATATACATTGTAATTCCCATCCACCAAATGCTGTGAAGCCATGCTTCTATCTTGCAAATGGCGGCTCCTTTATTAAGAAGACATATTTGGGAATTATACATTACAGCCAGTACGGGTTTTTTCATCATTGAGATGTACGAAATCAATAATAAAAACTTGAAAAAAGCCGTACTGGCTGTAATGTATAATTCCCAAATATGTCTTCTTAATAAAGGAGCCGCCATTTGCAAGATAGAAGCATGGCTTCACAGCATTTGGTGGATGGGAATTACAATGTATATAGAGAAAGATTTGCGTTTAGATCGGTACTTGCTCAGGTAGCTCAGTTGGTAGAGCACTTGGTCTAGAGAACCAAGGGTCCCGGGTTCAAGTCCCGGTCTGAGCGTATAATTTTTCTCTTCAAATATGATTTATCCATCATTGAGATGTACGAAATCAATAATAAAAATATTAAAAATCAGTTTTCAAGAAAAAGAAACCAATAAACCAGCACTTGCCTATTAAAATTAGCTAAATTTGTATATTTGGGTTGTTGGTATCTCGAGAATCTAAGATCTCTAATATTGCTCTAATTACTCCTAATACAACATACTTTATTGCATTAGAACAATATATTATATACATGTGACATGAATTACTATAACAAGAGTAGTAATATGGTTTCCCCTATTCAAACAATTTACTAACTAGTTGATAAACATATGCCTTTGGTTTGGTAATAAGCCAGTAGCATGTATGCTTATACAAGAGCAAGCAATGTACAGAATAAACCAAAATGAACCTTGAAGATCAGAGAGAGAGAGAGAGGAAGAGAGAGATATAACGCTCCATTACCCTAAGCTTCGTGAACTTACCATATCCTTTCCTCATTTCCCTATACCCCCTCAGTTTTCACTTTCAACACCATTATCTGTTGATATCTTTTCGAATCCTGAAGAGCATGCATAAGCTTTCCTCCTCCTACACGTCCCACATACGAATTCAATAAGCACATAATATTCTAAAATCGTGGTGCACGCTCTATTAAATGCATACGGTACGTGAGATAGAATGTAATAGAAGTGGCTACAAGGAACGAAAGTGTGAAAGTAGAAATGTATAACAAAAACACAAAGATCTTCTTCACTTCACGGGCTAGGCAAAAATTGCCGTCTCACAGTTGTTCTGCCTATCTTTTCACTAGCCTTCCTACATTCCTTGAACCTCTTGGCTTGTAGTTGAATGTTGCTTTTGGTAACCTTGTTACATTCATTCTTTCTACAAATCTAAACCATTTCTCTTTATATTCTTTGATTTTATCATTCAATGGATATACATTTAACACATTTCTTATATCTTCATTCTTTATCCGATCCAATTTTGTGCAGCCTTTTGTTCTTCTAAGGAAGTTCATTTCTACGCTTTCTGTTGTACTGTGTAATTTTTTTGGTCATTACCCAAGTTTCACTCCCATAAAGTAATGCAGGAACTGCCAATGTTTTATAAAACTTCAATCTAGTTTCACTTCTTGTTTTGTTCTTTGGTGTTTTATGTATAGTTTCGTATATCATTTGAAATTTCGACGGTTCCATATTTATGTCTCTTTTCGTTTTTGCGTTTATAGTAAAATCACAACCCAAATAATTAAAATGTGTTACTTGTTAGAGGTCTAGGAAATAAAGAAATAGAATTAGAAGAATACTTTATGTAAAAGATGTTCACATTGCGGTCATAACTGAAACAAAAAAAAACACAACGTTAAAATTGAAAATTTGTGGTTTATACAATCTTCTCTCTTTTTCCTTCTCTTTTCTTCTTCTTCTTCTACTTATTTTCTTCAAATATGTTCGACGGGAAATAGTCTAGTAAACTTATGAGTTTCTTTACAGATAGTATGAAGATAGTATGACCGAAATATGGGCAAATAATCCTGATTTTATTCGGCTAATTTCAGTGAAATCACAACGAAATTTAAATAAGTACGTTTATCGTATTTCATGCTATGTAGAATTTGGAATTTGACGGTACAAAAGAGAGCGTGGAAAACGAATTATTACAGTTCTCAAATCCTTAAAACATAAAGTCTAAAATTTATAATGTAATGACTCACTTTAATGTAAGCAAAAACAAAGTTCTCCAATGGCTACCCTCCCACTATGGGATTGCCGGTAATGAAACAGCAGATTTCCTCGCCAAAAAAGGGTCTCGCATTGCACAATTGCCCGGATCTAAACCAACACCTTATTCCTCAGTGAAACGCCACATAAAGTTAAAATCCAAAATTATGAATGACAATAGACTTCAAACAATAGCCAGAAACAAAAAATGGTAATGCCTAATAAAAAAAATTGATATACCAGATATACCAAGAAAAAAGAGAAGTAGCACATTTTAGAATGACAACGGCCATGACTGTGTTTAACAAAACACCTTTACAAGATCAATGCCCTGCCTTCAACGAAATGCATTTTATGCAATCACCCAGTTGAAAAAATAGAAAGGCCATCTGAACAACTGTATCGCTGTCAAACATGAAGATTCTAAGACCTCAAAGTATTGGAGAGCAAGACTGCTGACTTCAGTGTTAGATGCAGCACATTAGACAACAACAATATACACACACACACCCATCCATCCATAGTAATTCTGCCCGAGGGCAGGTCTTTAACTGCAGTCATAGCATTTTCATGATATGTTTTGCAGCTTTAGTAGGGAATTATAGATGTGGTAGCTTCCCTTTGGTTTCCACACCGATGAAGGATGATGATGATAAGAATGCTGATGATGGCCAGGGACCATTGGGCCTAAGCTTCCTGACATTTGTCTTACAGCTGAAGAAAACCCAAAAAAAAAAAAAATACCTTACCCAGGAGCCTGTCCCGATCGGGAATCGAACCCGGGACCGCTGCGTGACAAGGCTACCTCGAGACCACAGCGGTGGACACACACACACACACAGTGTGTGTGTGTATTAAAATTAACAGCGCAAACAGAAACTGTTGGATGTTTGCGGTAATAGAAGCAAAAAAGTTCCAGTAAACATGGGTCCGCAAACATGGAAGGTACATGGAAGTTTCTTGTAGGAAAACCAGAGGGGAAACGCCTATTTGGTAGATCAAGAATGAGGTGGGACAATAACATTACCCAAGGTTTGAGGGAAGTAGATTATGCAGGGGATGATTGGAAACATTATCTCAGGATAAGGATGTATGGAGTGCTTATATCCGCACGGTCATAAACCAAAAGATTCGATAGAGCCAGTGAGTTAGTTATGGGCCCGCAAACAAACCATGTCCGAGATTTAATATTGCGAATATATGGTTATGAGTCCAGCGTTGTAAACATATCAAATCTCACTGAAGACACCAGTCCCATATTGCAACCACATGCAAGGACGACGCTTTGAACACCTCCTTTAACAGGTACGAGTGCAGAAGTATTACTGTAGGCCTATAACATGTAAGGCAATAATTGTATTCAATGGTAGGTTAAGCTATGAGTGAATTTTGGGGCAACATAGAATGGCAATTAAACGAAAAATCTACCTTTCAAATTAATTTGTACTAGGTAGGAAGATGTTTCTTAATGGAGTCAGTGGCGGCTTGTAATCACACGTTTGCAGTTATCTCGTACATTGATAATTTGCGGACCCATGTTCACTAAAACTTTATTGCTTCAATCATCCTGTACATTCAACCGTTTCAATATGTGCTTTTAATTGTTAATATAGGCCTATTAACATACAAACACACGTATATATGATCCTGAAATAGTAATTTCAGACTCGCCATATTTAAATAGGCGTTCCTTACCCTGAAACCCCGTTCACGGTACCCTACTATAAATATAAACCATACAAAGTGCAGAAAATAGCTATGCATACCACACATACCTCATATTTGCAGCATTGTTTTCTTCTTCTTCTCCTTCTACTTCTTCTTAAACATAATTTATAGGATTTTCATCCTGTTTATTTCCAAAATCACTCCTTGGAGGAGGAAGATGTATTGTTTTCTGAGGAAGGAAATTGAATGTCGGGCGCGGCCAATAATAATTAACTTGACGTCATGAGAATTCTTGAATTAAATTTAGCTTATATTTAAAATATCTGCTCAATATTTGTAGTATTTCAGTTAAAACATATTAATCTATTCCTTTTTTTGGCCTTATTTAGAATAATTTCAGGAGTTTCGCAATCATCACTCAAATCTCCCTTCATGTTTGATATTACATTATAAATGGTGGCTCTAAAGTGAGCATCGTAATTGTAAATCTGATTTACACAATATTATTAACCTAATTAAAGGTAAGAAATTCAACATAGTATAAAATAAAATACAGGGTGCTCTAAAATCCCCCTTACAAACTTCTAGGACTTGTAGAGGGGACTGAGTTGATAGTATTCAGAATTGGAAAACATGTCCGGAATCTTAGCGTTTTCGTGCTACAGCCGTTTGAAAACATGTTTTTAACGCGACCACTTTTACAAGTAATTTATTACGAGGCGTGACCCAACTCATTAATACCCTCTTCTTCTTCTTAAACATAATTTGTAGGATTTTCATCCTGTTTATTTTAAAAATCACTCCCCGCGGAAGACGTATTGGATGTGCATTCACTGTCTGTCCATCTCTTGGCTGGTCTTCCTCTTGTTCTTCTCCCGTCCATTGGTCTATCTTCTTTAGCTCTTTTTGCAAGTCGGTTTTCTTCCATTATTTCTATATGATCCTTCCAATATTTTCGTATATCTATAATAAATTTGGTTATGTCTTGAAGGTGACATTTGTCCCTAATTTCTGTGCTGTGTATTTTATCAAATAATTTTATCCCCTAAATAGTTCTTAAGATTTTCATTTCACGTGCGCTTATTATTTGTTTAGTTTTGTTGTATCAGCCCTAGTTTCTGCTCCATATACGATAACTGATCGAATTGCCGTTTTGTTTAATATCCAAAGAAACAAAATGGAAACTGAACTATGACTTACATTAATAATCCCAGATACACCCTCCACAATCAATTTTTTGCAGTTTTCAAAATTTCGAAAAATTTGGCATTTAAAAAAGCACCAAGACATGGAATACTCGATAGGGAAATTTTCGATTTAGACGAGTAGCAAAGCTATTACTTGTTGAGACACGTGACGTTCAGGCAATGCTTGGATTCAATCGACTGTAGCACGAAAACGGTAAATTTCCGTACATGGTTTCTTCTTCTTCACGGTTTAGGCTTATTTACTAAGCCTGTTCCGGCTCCAAATTGCTGCTCTTTCCATCTTTTCCTTGGCCTTCCCAAACTTCTTCTTCCTCGTGGTGAATAGTTGTATGCTTATTTTGGTATTCTATTCTCAGTCATCCTTGTCAAGTGTTCTTTCGAGTCTGTTCTGTATTTCTCTGTTGTTGAGTTTAATTCCTCTATTTTTAGTTGTCTTATTTCTGTGTTATGTTTTTTGTCTGTTCTTTGATATCCTGCTATTGGTCTGAGGAATCTCATTTCAGCAGCTTGTATTCTGGCAGATTGTTGTGTTGTCACTGTCCATGTTTCGGATCCATTAGTAATAATAGGCGCTGCCATTGTTTTGTATAATTTCATTGTAGAGTCTTTCCTGGCTTTATTTTTCAAAGTTCTTTTTAGTGTATGTGTTATACAATTAAACTTATTTATTTTGTTATTTATATCTGTTTCTGCTGTGTATGATATTTCGCAACCTAGGAAGTTATATGTTACTACTTGTTCTATTGGTTTACAATTTAAAATATTATCAACTCAGTAGCCTTGGCGCAGAGCTACGGGACTTGCGCTGGTTCTAGTCTCCATGGGGGAAGAAATTTTCTCATGGTATTTCGGCCAGTATGGGACCGGTGCCCACCCAGCATCGTGAGGCAATTGGGTAGCTACAATAAGTAGCGGCTCCAGGTTGAGGAACCAGCTATAACGGCTAGGGGACTCGACATGCTAACCACATGTCACCCCTACACTGGCTGTTGATCATCTACCTCTGTGATTGACACATGTGGATGTGAAGGGCCAGCAGCCGGCTGGTAAAAGGGCAACCGCTGAAAAGTGGAAAGACCCTCAATCGGATCGAATCAACTCAGTCCCCTCTACAATGTCCTAGAAGTTTGTAAGGGGGATTTTAGAACACCTGTATAATTCGATTTAAGGATTGAAGACTTTTACGTGTTCGTTGAAAAGTGAACACTGTCTTCCATCCTTGTAGTTGAGACTCCTGTAATGTTGCACTTCATTATTATTCCGACATACTGCTGACTAAACTGACAATTGGCTTACGTGACAGACTACAACGTGCTCATAATACGTTTATTCGATCTATATGCAATCTCCGTTGTTATGGCCCCCTGTATCCTTCATTTCAGCCTTTATCTTGGTTTATTTAAATGACTAAAGAACTCTAAATTTACATGTCTTAATCAACTAATTCATTGGCACTATAGAACCCATAGGTTTATGGCCGCACGGATATGAGCTCTACATGCATCCCTATCCTGA
>JASPKZ010007565.1:1252500-1402984 GCA_030220185.1 Diploptera punctata
TGTGTTTTCTCCTCCTTTCTGTTTCTTTTTCTCTTGTGATTACTAAGCCAGATATGTATGAAACTCTTTTGGAGTGGTCACCAAGACTCCAGTATTCTTCAAAAAATTGTATACCTATCCTGTCCGACAAATCTGTATTTACACTTCATACGACAATCCTCTAACGGCTTTATATTTCTTCCTCTAACAACCTTTCCTCTTTCACTTGTATATTCTTTAACTTTATTCCTTTTCTCTTCCCTTCTCTACATATTTCACAAGAACGCACTTTTAAGCTTTCCCTTCTTTTCTTTATCTTCGCCTTCTTCAATGGCTATTGCTCCTTCTTCATGGTCTTCTCCCATATCTAAATTACCACCCCTTGATATAGAACTGGGGCCTTCATTAAGAACCAACTCTGATTTAGATGTTCTCATATTTTGTTGATTACACAATTGTTTACTAGTACACAATACAGTGGATGATTACTTTCTAGAACATCTGAAGGAGGACTGCTTTCATCGCCATTTGGCAGGTAAAGGGGGTCATCATCAGAATCACTTAGGACCTTCAATTCAGGAAGAACACACGGTGCTGAACTGGAGTCTTAAATTGTAATTAATGTATATATTCGGAAATAAAACTAATTAATTTGAAGTAACAAATTCATGGTAATAAAAGTTAAAAGTATCTTCTTACCTTCTGAATCGTGACCATCTGGCACAAGCTCATTACTTTTTCGTCCTCAAACTGTACATAATAATAATGTTATGTATTCAGATAAATCTCAATAACTGCCTAAAATAAAAAAAAATGTACACAAGGACAAAAAAATTATATAATTTAATTAGATTTTTCTGTCATTGTTGGCACAGTAAGACTGTTGCCACATTGCTGCTATACATTCTTGTCAATAATAATAGTAATTTTATTTTAACATCCATTAGAGCATCATAGATGATTTAGGACGTGTCCAGATTACATTCTGTACATAATAATAATAGCAGTATAAAGCACTGAAATGTAGTCACCTAAATGACATTTTTCACAAAAGAAATCTATTTTGAAAACTTATGTAAACAAAAATAATAAAAATAACTTTAAGAATATTATTACATTTCCTGTAATAGGATTTAAGTCAGTTTCATTGTAATGTGAAAAAGGAGATGTCACTTATTTCCCTTTACTCAATAAAAATATTGTGTGTAAATGGGGATAAGTGAGTTAAATCCCTTTACCCAAACGAACATTGCAATTTTAAATTACAACTCCTTTTACACTTCTAAATACTGCCCACTAGAATAGAGCTATGACTTAACTCTTTATACTCACTTATAGAACACATTCTGAAGATTCACCTAGTACACTTAACTCAATTTTAACAAAAAATGACTTAACTCCCTTTACCCGAACACCATCCAAATAATATAATTAAAATAACCTCAAAATATAACTTCCTAAAATTAAATATTGATTTTATTATCTGCTTTTTGGGTTGAAATTCTATGGACTAGTAAGGATGCAAAATTTAAAGCATATGTCTGAAAAATATCACATGAAAATTCTACAATATACCTTAACAATATATCATATAAAACTAAGCTTATGCTAACATTATATTATTTTCAGTCTGATCATCTTACCTCAATATTAATGTTGATTTGTTCTGGACATGTTTCAAAACAATTTGTCAGCTTGTCCAGACTGGTTTGATTTATGTTGCACAGCCTGGATGTTGATGTCAGCTCCATCTTGTGGTTGGCCAAAGAACCTCCAAACAAGGTCACATTCCGTCGGTATTTCAAAATTCATAACTATGTTTTTGTTCTTCTGAATATAGATTTTTTTTCCAGTCAGCTCTCTTGTATTTTCTAACTGATTTAATAATTTAGTGTCCGAATTTATATTATGTTTTTCAGACAAACATGAGTGGCAACTGCAGATTTTTCTATTTCCCCATTTTTAATATTTCTTATGTGTTATTTGATTTAATTAAACTAATAAAAACCAACAAAAATGAAAAAAAACTGATACAAATAAAAAATCAGGAATATATCAAATTGAATGCATGGTTTGTGAAAAGATATATATATAGGAAAAACAAACAGAAATCTAAAAATTAGAACCAAAGAACACATAAGAAATATTAAAAATGGGGAAATAGAAAAATCTGCAGTTGCTGCTCATGATTGGTCTGAAAAACATAATATAAATTCAGATACTAAATTATTAAAACAGTTAGAAAATACAAAAGAGCTAACTATTTGGGAAAAAATCTATATTCAGAAGAACAAAAACAGAGTTATGAATTTTGAAGTACCGCCAATGGAACGTGACCTTGTTTGGAGGTTCTTTGGTCAACCACAAGATGGAACTGACATCGACATCCAGGGTGTGCAACATAAATCAAACCAGTCTGGACAAGCTGACGATAAAACAGAATTGTTTTGAAACATGTCCAAGAACAAATTAACATTAATATTGAAGTAAGATGATCAGACTGAAAATAATATAATTGAAATAACCTCAAAATATCACTTCCTAAAATTAAATATTGTGCTAACATTTTGTAGAAATATTAAAATTATTATGTTTTATTCTTAAGTATTTTTTATAGTTCTGTAATTGATATGTTAGTGTAACTGTCACATTGGCCTGAAAATAAGCTGCACTTTTGGTCCAAATTCCAACTGTAAAAAGTCAGGTTTACAGCATAACTTAGGTATTAAAAATATGCTTATTTGCAATAATAAAGTTATTATCTGTAACCAAAACTTGCAGTTTTTAATTATGCAATAATGTAATCTTTTTGATGTTTTTATTATTCATTTAATACTTCTCACTGAAGAACAAATTATATTTGAAGAGAAAAATGTACGCTCAGACTGGGGACTTTTAGCTTTCTATGCCAATGCTCTAACAACTGAGCTACCTGAGCACTCCAATCTCAAAGCAAATTGTTCTCTTATACATTGTTACTTCCCGATCGTCAAATGCTATGAACCATTATTCGATCATGCAAATGGCAGCTTCTTATTTTAAGAAGACATTTATTGGGAATTTAAACATTACTTTATAAAGCCAGTAGGGCTTCTTCCTATTCTTTCCCAGTCTGAGCGTATATTTTTCTCTTCAAATATAATATATCTTTTACTGATATTTTGGCATTGACATTGGTTAATTTTTTCATTACTTTTTAATTTAGTTCTATTTAATTATGGGGTTATCCAGGTTAAGAAAGCCTATATAAGGGTAACTTAAAATTTGCAGTTCCACATTATACCTAAACCACAACAGAGAGGCCGGATGAAAGTATGGACAGGAAAAATCTAATATGTGACATGTGATTGATCCAAAAAAAATAAATAAACAGTTTTAATGAAAAAAAAATCATTTAGGGAACCAAAATTTGGCATGTTACAATTCTTTCCTTTGTGTTAAGATACTGGTATGTCGATCTTAATGGACATATATATATATATATATATATTTTTGACATTTGGCAATGAAGGCAAATATGATATGAAAAGAAAAAAGAATGCTTGAGTCGGGATTTGAACTCGAGTCTCTAAAGTCTGTACCTTTAGCGCTCTAACCAACTGAGCTACCCAAGAATTCCAATACAAGCATACAATTTTCTTATACATGTAGTATTCTCAATTCACACAAGAGGTAGCGGAAATTTATTCCAACTGCCATCTCGCGGCTAACATAACAGTTAAGCAAATTTTTAAAGAGAATATTTACTTTATAGCAGTAACGCTTTTATATATAGATATTATAAATATATTTTTGACATTTGGCAATGAAGGCAAATATGATATGAAAAGAAAATTGTATGCTTGTATTGGAATTCTTGGGTAGCTCAGTTGGTTAGAGCGCTAAGGTACAGACTTTAGAGACTCGAGTTCAAATCCCGACTCAAGCATTCTTTTTTCTTTTCATATCATATTTGCCTTCATTGCCAAATGTCAAAAATATATTTATAATATCTATATATAAAAGCATTACTGCTATAAAGTAAATATTCTCTTTAAAAATTTGCTTAACTGTTATGTTAGCCGCGAGATGGCAGTTGGAATAAATTTCCGCTACCTCTTGTGTGAATTGAGAATACTACATGTATAAGAAAATTGCATGCTTGTATTGGAATTCTTGGGTAGCTCAGTTGGTTAGAGCGCTAAAGGTACAGACTTTAGAGACTCGAGTTCAAATCCCGACTCAAGCATTCTTTTTTCTTTTCATATCATATATATATATTTTTTTTTCCTTCCTTCATTCCTCTGAGTGTCAGACTTTTTTCTTTCTTACCCCCCCCATAAATTTTAAGGAAGCCCCTTATACCTGAGGACACTTATTATCAGGCTAATTATTGGCATTTCAAGGGCACCTGTAGAGACATCCATTATAAGACATAATTTTATTTTAATCCGTCCTACCTAGTCTATAACATACAACTTGCTACTGGTTGATTGGCGGATATATAATGTTAAGCAATTGTAATGATGTCATTTGCTCTCTTGCACTCCAATATTTAAAAGGATGATTTGAAAATTTAATGAAAGATGGACTGAGAAGAATATTTTGTTCAGTATTCTCATTGAGATTATTGCTAAAATTGATCCGTACTATATAATATAGATGTATGGCATATTAAAGAACTTTCAAATATGCAGAATATATTCATTGTAAGATTTATAGGTATAGGAGCTCAGTTGATTCAAAATCTCCCTTGTAAATTTATGTAACCACCAATTTTAGTGGAATTTATTTTAGATGAATCAGTATCTCATAGCCTAGCTCAATCTAGTGGCTATGTAAATTCACTATCTCAACTACTTACTGAATAATGTAGAGAAGATTACATATTACATTCACTTTTAACCTTACAATTGCCTTTGCAAAAAATTGTTAGTTGCATCGTTTTTGAGGGAACTCTTTAATTGTCTTCTTCTTCGCTTCCTGGTTTAGGCATAAGTTGCCTGTTCCATCTTCACTAATAGATCTAAGACCATATCTTCCGAGGATGTTTGATATCTCTTCTTCCTCTCGGAAAATAATGTAAGATTTTATTTGGTAATCTACTTTCTTCCATTCTTTCTAGATGTTCTTTCCACTGAATCTTGTTTCTTTTATGGAGTAGATCTACAGTTCTTTACGGATATCCTCATTTCTTGTCTGGTCCATTCTAGAGCATTCTTTTACTCTTCTTAAAAATTTCATCTCGGCTGCTTGGATATTACGTTCTTGTTTGTTAGTGATAATCCAAGATACACTCCCATACAAAAGGGCAGGGACTGCCATTGTTTTATAAAATTTTAATTTTGTATATTTATGGGCTTTATTATTCAATGTTCTATTTATTGTGCCACAAATAGCATGAAACTGATGAGTTTTATGTTCAATATTTTTATCATATCCATAGCTGATATCACATCCTAAATATTTAACCCTAGCAATACCAACCTATATTACAGAACTTGTACTACCAACGGGGGGGGGGGGGGAGTACTTTATGCCAACCACTATAAACTATATAGGAGTCATTTTTTGAACACATTTTAACATATTTGTTTTAAAATTAAATACTACAGAATGAAATGCTTATTTATGTAATATTTAACTTACATAACATAACATATTTAGTTTGATATAGTAGTCTGTGTAAGTAGAACATTTGTGAAAATTTATTATTGATACTTATAGAAACAATGATTTCAGGACAGTACCCAAATCCAATCATTGATAGTATAATCTCTGAATATGTATCACTCATCACTCTCCTCAAAACTCTGTTCATATTTTGAACAAATCATTGTTTTCTTGCAATGCTTCCCACAAGTATACCTGTGGCAATTGCCACAAATTATTCTTGTTTTACTAATTTTGTTGTATTTTTCTTTCCTACATCTGCACTCATTTGCACATAAATAACAAAGTCCCTTACCAACACTCCCTTCCTTGGCATGAAAAGTTTGCCTAATCTTCCTCTCAAGAATTCCTTCCATGGCTGTGATTATGTTCTTCTGTAGTCCTGAGATATCCCTGGCTTGTTCTTCAATAGCTGGTTTTATTAGCTGCAATCCTAGTTCTCGCAGATATAGTCGTCTCCGATTTGGCTGCTTTTTATTCCAGTCAGGAAAATTTGAGAGAAATACTGTATATCCATTTACAGCGGCAATATCAATGAGGGTGAAGGAAACTGATAGCGGCCATCTTCTGGTAGCTCTTTTTTGTAGAATATTTCCGTACCATTTGATCGACGGTGTCTATGCTGCCTTTTGTTTTGTTGTAGTACAGGTTGATAACAGTTTTATTCTTTGGATCAGACATTGAACCTATTTTATTGTCATTATGCTGAGTAGATAGCATGAGAAGATTCCTTTTTGGTTTTTCATGACAGATGTAAGACACAATTGTGGTTGGAGTCTCTACTGTGTTAGGATCACTGAAAGCAAATTTGCTTGAATCTCTGCCTGAAATAACTTTGAGCTCTTGAGGAATGTGTTTCCAGTTGGAATGAAGTGTTCCAACAAGTGTAAGGTTGGTCTTCAGCCAAATCAACAGAAGTATAGTATCTGCCTGTTGTTGCATTGCATCCAGAATTTTTTATAGGTTGTAACAAACGTTTTACAACAGATGTAGCTGAATTTCCTTTTGAGTTCCATCATTCTTCATTCCAGCATATGGTTCCATGCTAAGAATGTATCTAGTTTTTGGATCAGTTAGCATTCGTATTAGTATACCATATTTCCCTGGTTTCTCCTTCATGAACACTTTGAATGGACACCTTCTACGGAATAATGCTAGCATTTCATCAACTACTATATGAATCCCAGCAGAAAAACATGTTGGCAAAGCTTGGTTAATTTTTTCAAACACCTATCTTATTGCTGCAAATTTATCTTGCCCCCTGCGTTCATTTCGGTTTTCTCTATCATCAAATCTAATTATTTTAGTTATTTGCAGAAACCTGGTCCTATGCATAGTTGCGGTATATATGAATCTGCCTGAAATATTAGACCAGAGATCTGAAATACAGGTGCGACTGTCACCTTCTAGTCCCATATAGATAAGAAACCCTATATAAGCTGTAAACTCACATATATTTGTTGCTGGTATATTTATTCTTGGGGGCACACCGTAGCGTAGTGGTTAAGGCACTGCGCTACAAGTCGGAAGGTCGAGGGTTCAAGTCCCGGTGGGGTCAGGCGGCACTATGGCCCTGGGGTCGACTCAGCCTCTAACGGAAATGAGTACCAAACACTTGTTCTGGGGGTAAAGGCGGCCGTCACGCAGGGCTGACAACCCGGCTGACATGTAGTGCTGATTGTCTAGAAAAAGTGGGAGCCTTAACCTCCTACTACCCCAAGGGCCTCCCGAGGCCTGTAGTGGGATTACTTTACTTTTTACTTTTATATTTATTCTTGCTGCTTCTTCATTGGTGTGTTTTATGATGATGTTTATAACTTCCGATGTAAATAATTTTTCAAATGATTCTCTAATGGCTTTCACTTTACCTTCATTTCTTATTCCTTCCCTTCTTTTACAACATTTTGTGCCACACGTCTTGTAGACCGAGGAGGCTTTGATGTGAAAATTCTTCCACTAGCAGTAACATATCTGGCACTGACGTCATCTTCAATTACACTATTATTATGATCCTCTTCGTCATCACCATCATCATCAGAAGGCAATAAAATTGCTTCATCAATTTGAACATGCACAATATTTTCATCTTCTGTTTCACTCACATCCTCATCACTATCGTCAAATTCAAAATCAGAAACTATTTCATTATCAAATATATTCATAATTTCTTTATGAGTCAAAGGACGTCGAGACATTTTAAAATAATTTTGTTACTCACATGTGTAAATTACTGTAACTGCACAACAGACGGACTGAATACTGAATAAGTAAAAATAGAAGTGTTATAAGAGAACAAACTCTTAGACCAATCAATAATGAAAGAATAAATTATATAAAACAACTCCATTGTTGGTAAAAACAAATTTAGAGATATAAAACATTGTTGACAAAGCTATGAAAAGAAATTCAAGACATGTTATGCATCACAATAACTACCAACCGGGGGGGTACTTTATGACCACAGTAACAGATCATCGTTTCATAATGTAGCCAACAATGAAAACTTACGAACAATTATGCATTTTAATACTAGAGACTATGATTGACAATAACTATTAACTTCATGCTTCTAGTGAAATAGTTAAAAGACATATTAATTAAAATGTCAGATGGTGGGCATAAAGTACCCCCCCCCCCATTGGTATTGCTAGGGTTAAAGTGGGATACTTGTTCAATAACTCTTCAATTATATTTTACATAATATAAGACAACCTCAAACTTAAAACTACTCCCCCATTGTGATTAGGCTGTGTAAGATATTTTTTTCTCTCACACATATATTCAAAATGTTTTACGTAACTCGTGATATCTACCCTTCTTTGATCCACTAAATGATTTTCAGGATCAATTAGCATTTCTCAAGTTTTTCTTATAAATTATTAATGTTGGGTGGAGAACATATTTTTAATATCTCACCTCATACAATTTCAAATTTCTTTGATACCATTGGTTTCAAACAAATTTTTCATTCATCTTCAGTCATAACTCCAACTGTTGAAATTCTCTGTTTGTTGATTTCTCTATGGTTACCTCTAGTGCTGTCATCTTTGGTTCGGTTTATAAATTTCAAAATCAAATTTTTCTCTACAGGAATATCGAAGTTCATCAATCAGTATTTACTCTTTAATGAATATCTTCTCCCAAACTGTTAATTCTAATGGTTAGAATTCAAAAGAATAAATATCGATCAATGAACTTTGTTATTCCTGTCGAGAAAAATTTGATTTCGAAATTTATAAACCCAACCAAAGATGGCAGCACTAGAGGTAACCGTAGAGAAATCAACAAACAGAGAATTTCAACAGTTGGAGTTATGACTGAAGATGAACGAAAAATTTGTTTGAAACCAATGGTATCAAAGAAATTTGAAATTGTATGACGTGAGCTATTACAAATATGTTCTTCACTCAATATTAATGATATAACCTCAAAATGTTTACTTCCCAACATTAATTTAAATATAATTTTCTTATAAATGCTAACTTTAGAGACATCAAACTTTCTTCTCATCACACAACTTGAAATTAGCATCATAATGTTTCTGTGAACTTGTAGTGTCATGTTTATTGGCACTCATTTTGAAAATTATCCATTGAACTTTATTGCTACCATTGCATTTTGTGAATATTATTGTGTATACCCGACTCCAGCAGGATCACTATATTAGAGCAGAGAATAGCAGGGCAGAACAAGAGCTCTCTTTAGGGAAACACTAGGTAATTTAACAACTTGATTATGCAGCAGGATAAGGATCTCAAATTCTAGTATAGTAATATGCATATATATACAAAAAATGAAAAAAAGTTCAAGTTGAAGTTTATTCTGTTCTATGATTGTTATAAATTAATTTTAAATTATTTCTAAACAGTTATATCTTACAATGTTCTGCTTGTATTCTAAAAAATATTTTTTTTTCCGGTTATGTGTTGATCAGTTAAATGTGGAAAAACCATTTCTTTTTTATAATCCTTCAGAATAAATTACTATAAATTATACAGAAAGTAATTACATTAATTAAATAGTTTCTTCCTATTTGGCACTACAACCCGTTGTGAGTTTTGACCTCCTTCACAATTTTCCTCCATTCATCTTGATCCTGTACTTTCTCTTTCCATTCTCTCATTCCCATCTTTCTTAAATCTTGTTCCACACCCTGCAGCCACCTCTTTCTCCCTCTTCCTCTCCTTCTTACTCCAATTATGTCATCATGTATTAATCGTATTGGTATTCTTCCATTCTTTCAATGTGCCCTATCCATCTCAATCTCAATGACTTGATGTATCTTACAAGATCCTCTCCTCTGAGTATATCATCAAATTCAGAATTTGATCTGATTCTCCATGTATTGTTTTCCAATACTGGTCCATATATTTGTCTTATTATCTTTCTTTCAAATATACGTAAAGCATTTTCATCTTCTTTATTTAACACCCATGTTTCAGCAGAATATGTTACCACGGGTCTAATCAAGGTTTTATATATTTTTAATTTAGTTGTTCTAGTTAACAGTTGTGATTTTGTTAAACTGAGATTTGCAAAATATGCTTTGATTCCTGTTAATATTCTGTGGTTTATTTCTTCTGTTATTAATCCTTTGCTATTTATCTTCACTCCTAAATATGTAAAAGTAGTAGCTTTTTCAATAATGAAATGTCATACATGTACTTTATAAAGGTATAAATGTAGAATATTAGTAAATTATTATTAGACTTTAAACTTTATAGGAAAAATGTCATATATATTATAGCAAGTATACTCCCTCTACTGCTGAAAGGCAGATAAATCTGACATGTTGCAGGTAGTAGATGTTTATTCAAAACCCTGCAAAATAAGGATGTTGAGGACATTTAAATTTCGGCAACTGGATAGTGACAGGCATTTAAAAATCCCATATGGTAAAGGTTAATGCTTGATAATTTGACTTGCTGTGACACATGCTAAGAGCTGTGTTGAGACTCTTGAGCCAACGATGAGGAAAAGCAGAGCTTCATTATGCAAACCATGCCAATGACTGGTCTAAAATCTTTTTTACTTCACTGATTTTTCTGGCTTTCCTATTGGCTATTCATAATTGCACGTTTTCTTGTTGACAAATTTATTCATATTCAGATGTATTCACAAAAAAAACAATTCTGCATTCACAAAAAAAGAGAAAACTAAACTTCCATGTTTCATTACATTGCTGGTTTTCAAATGCATTATTCATCTTGAAAGTAATGAATTATAGTTATTCATATTAATTGAATATTATTAAAATTACAATTCACCTCATATTTAGTTTTCTTTTTAAGACGAGTTTCAGAGTATCCTCCATCTTCAGTTTGTACTCGACTTATCGGCTTTAAAAAAGAAGTCTAAATATGAGGTGAGGTATAATTTTAATAATATCCATTTATTAATATCTTATAGTGTTATTTCCTACAAATTTTAAAGGAAATATTATTTTTTTTAGTCATTTGACAAGCATTCACAATTTCAGTCAATATAATTTGGTGTAAATTTCTGTACAAGTAGATTTTATTTTTTAAATTATTATTATTCTTTACAACATGTGACAACTTTTTTAATTCCTTCATAAACTCCTGTCAAATTTTATTCTTAGGGTTCCATTTATCTAATGATTATTTCAATATATTTTTGTATGATATTTAACTATATACTTAGCATGAAGATGTGGCAGCCATATTGATTTTAACGAATATTCTAAGCAAAAACAAAGTCGTGCTTGAGTACATAGAGTATATATTAATTAACTGCATACAAATATACATATGCTACAGAATTTTAGAACTTACTATTTATTTTTGGGCATTGCATTCTTTCACAGGTTAGAGTGCTTAAATTGTGTTAGATTAGATTTTAGGTTTGTCTTTCATAGGTTAGAGTACTTATATTGTATTAGGGGAGCTTTTAGGTTCGTTAAATATTGTGTGTATGTTGGCTACATCCTATAATTCCATAGTGTAAACCGCTTTGTGTTTGTTGGCGCATGCACATGGTGTATGATTGGAAGTTAGAAAAATTTTTCGCATCACATGTTGTAAAGAATCCTGTTGGAGATGTATTTTTTCTTATTTAGTTAATCATTCCAGAATGGGATTAGTTGGTTTTAGTAAAATGAATCCTTAATTAAAATATTTTATCCGAAATACAATTAATGACACACATCATTTGTTTACCGATATTAATATAGACTTCTTCATGGCCATTTGAGTTTAGTTTTAGCCTCCCTGTAACATCCAACCTCAATTTTCTATCCTATATATATATACATACTTACATAAATAAGTGTTTATAAAAAAAAATAAGTGTTTGAATTGGATTCGCCTGGTAGTGTAATGGATATCACGCTGAGGTACAGACTCAGAGATCCGGGTTCGAATCCCGTCCAGGCATTTATTTTTCTTATCATACCATACATACATACATGCATAAAATGCATACATGCATAAAATGCAACATGCATACATGCATGCATACATGCATGCATATCAGACCTATTACAAAAAAAAATTGTGATTTAATCACAAATCAAATACCTCTGGGATATTTGCTAGACATGCAAATCTTTACACCACTGAGGAGTCATACATTCAGAAAAATTTTATTACTTCGGAAAATTTGAGAAAGAAATGAAGCATTTATAAAGACAGAAATTAAGAAGACTTGATGTCCGTAGTGCATTGAACTTTGTAAGCATGGATTTAGGTTAGCGATGCTCTGATCTCTTTGAGATTTTGAAGATCTTAAAAAAAGTGCATTAAGTATACTCAAATAAAAATGTTTATGTTTATATATATATATGTATAAATATGAGAATAACTGCACTTAATCATATATCATCTAAATGCTTTGCCATCCTATAGACAAAAGATCTTTGAACAGACTGTTCAAGGCTCCTATGTCCAGTACATGCAAGGATGATTATGATGATGGTCATATGAAAATATTGCAGCTACTGCTACCTTTCTATTTCAAGTCCCCAAGGTAGTATGTTACATTTGATTTTATTTGATAGTTTATTAGAAAAAGAATGTATGCCATAATTGATTGTCTATACTTGTCTGAATATTGCAGGAACTGCCTTCTTTCCATGTCAAATCTTTACCGGTTTTGTTCTTTGTAGTTCCATTAGAGAGATTAAGTAGGAAGAGGACATAGTCCACTTAAATAAGTTTTATTTGATTATGTACTAAGTCACATGTTCAGCATGGTATCAAATCTTTAGAAGATAAAGAAGGCATACAACTCAATAAGCTGTTAGAATATTCTCATGATGTAGTATTATTAAGGGATAGCAAGTGGATACTAAAGGCTAATATGCACATTCTATTGAGAAAATTGGAAGTAAATACCAATAAAACTATATACCAATGCCATAGCTGAGTGGTTAAGGTAGGAAGACTTGGCGCAGAGTTACGGGACTTGCGCTGGTTCGAATCTCCATGGGGGAAGAAATTTTCTCATGGAATTTCGGCCAGTATGGGACCGTGTCCATGCAATCATCGTGAGGCATTTGGGTAGCTACAATAAGTAGCGGCTCCAGATTGAGAAAATCAGCTAAAATGCTGCTGGGGGATCCGATATGCTGACTACATGTCACCCTTATACTGGCTGGATGATCGTCTACCTCTGTGATGAACACATGTGGATGTGAGGCCAAAAGCCAGCTGGTAGGCCAAGGGCCTTCTAGGCCTGCCGTGCCATGGAGAGAGGAAGGGAGAGAAAGAGAGAGAGAAAAAGAAAAACTAAATATATTATTGGAAATGACAAGTGCGTAAAATTTTGAAGTGACTGAAATCAAATACCTTAACAATAATTACAAACAGTAATGAGGTAATAAAATCCCGTTTAGGTAAATAATCAGAAAATAAAATATCAAAATAAGTACCAGACATAAGAACTCATATCCTCCTTCTGAAGTGGAAGCCTGTTTCTGAAAGTCCAATTTTGAAAAATAAATTTTAACCTACTTCAAGATGAAGCCATGCAATAGGCACTTATTTTAGTACTTTATTTTCTCTTCTCTTCTTCTTCCTTCCAAGTATTAGGCCAAGGCCTGTTATGATCCTATAGAAAATTTTCCCTCCAGCGTTTCATAGGACGGCCCAGTGATACTTTATTTTGTGACATGTTATTATATATTACAGGGACTGTTGTAATTTCATCTTCTGAAGATGGAAGTCAGTTTCTGAAAGTCCTATTTTAAAAAATAAATTTTAACCTACGAGGGTCACTAGATAAGTTTTGAGACACGGCAGTATGGTGACAGGAATGCAATAAACTAATATACCATTTGAAAGCCCAACTCTCGAACGTCAAAATCATAGCAGGTAGAAACGATTCTTTCAGTTGTCTCTGAGCAGCACCTTTGTGAAGTAGTCTGTGCGTGGTGAAATCAAACGTGTCCCATGGAGCTTGAGAGGGAGTATTTTCTTGCTATGATTTTAAGTGCGGTTTAAATGAGTCGTAAACACTTGAGCAACTCACGCAAACATCTGGAGATCTTGCTCCTTCACGTGCAACAGTTTTCCCGCAGATTTCCTGAATTTAAGAATGAGAGAACATCCCTTAAAGATGAAGGGAGAAGTGGGAGGCCAACAACAGTAGTGACAGAAGAAAGCGTGTCTGCAGTGGAGACTCTGATTAAGGAAGATCCACGACTGACCTATAAGGACATCAAGGGGACCCTAGGGGTTAGTTTGTCAAGTGTTTCCACGATCCTGCAACAATTCTTAAGAGTGAGGAAAATTTCTTCTCTATGGGGCCACACCACATGACAGAAGGGCATAAACACACTAGGGTGGAATTGTGCAGATAAATGCTGGTGAGATTCAACAACGGGGACTCCTGCCAGGTGTCATACATAATGACAGGTGACGAAACTTGGATCTACCTGTATGACCATGAAACAAAGCACCAATCATAGGTGTGGGTCTTCCCAGATGAGCAGCCTCCGACAAAGACAAAAGGCCTAGGATTGTGGGGAAGAAAATGGTGGCCACTTTCTTCTCAACAAGTAGTCATCTGGCTACAGTTGTGCTTGAGGCTCAGAGGACAGTTACTACTAAATGGTATACAGAAGTCTGTCCCCCCAAAGTCTTCTCAAAGATCCAGGAAAAGCGGCCAAAGGCTGGACTGCAGGGAATTCTGCTCCACCATGACAATGCCTCTTTGCACACACCCAATACAACAATTAGGTTTCTGGAAAGAACGCCAGTGAAATTAAAGTCTCATTCAGCCTACAGTCTGGACCTAGACCCATACGACTATTTCCTGTTCCCGAACGTGAAGAATTGCATGCGCGAACACCAATTTCCTAGCCCAGAAGATGCTGTTGGAGGAGCTTAGTGCAATGTCTGAGTTCTAGTGGCGTGGCTGCTTCCAGAAGTGGTTCCAGAGGATGCAAAGGTGTATAGAATGTGCTGGAGAGTTGTTTGAAAAGATGTGATAGGTATGGAAACTCTATCATGGCCCATTTTTGCACATCTCAAAACTTATCTAGTGACCTATGTACTTGAAGATGAAGGCACCCAATAGGCACTTATTTTAGTGCTTTATTTTGTGACATGCTATTATATATTACAGGGACTGTTGTAATTCCAACTACTCTATAAAATGTTAAAAATATATAAATCTATTATTCTGCCAGACTGTTATATGGAAGCTGTTATATTGGTGCTTATTTTAAGAGAAAAGATTACGAGTGTGTGAGAATAAAGTTGTTAGTAAAATTTTGGACTAAAGAGAGATGAACAGACAGGTGAATGGAGAAGACTTACATAACAATGAGCTACAAGATCTTTATGGGAAATCAGATATAAGTTTCATAGACTGTGTTAGGTAGGACGTATGGCACCATTGGGGTGGTATGAAAGAGAGAGATGGAAAGTCCTTGTAGGAAAACCAGAGGTAGAGGACCCATAGGTAGGGCAAGGATGAGGTGGAAAATAACATTAACCATAATTTGAGTAAGATAAATCATACAGGGAATGATTAGAAAACATTAGTTCAGGGTAGGGATGTGTGGAGAACATAGTTCTGTGCCATAGCCGAGCAGTTTAAGGCATCAAACCTTGTGCTGAACTAGGGACTGGTGCATCATGAGAATTTGGGTACTTGCAATAAGTAGCAATTGAGAAAACCAGCTATAACAACTGGAAGACCTGACATACTGACTGTATGTCACCCTATATTGGTCTTGATAATCATCTCTCTTCTGATTTTCACCGTGTTAATATGAAGCCATCCTGGCCGCGGGTGGAACTATTGGTTATGCTCCTTGCCATCTGGTCCCGAAGGTCGTGGGTTCAAACCCGGCTGGGGCCGATGGATTTTTTTAGGATGAAAAAATCCAAGGGGCAAGTCCTCCAGGAGGGACTTTAAGCCATGGGTCCCGAGTCTGAAGATTTTCAGGCTCGTAAATGATCCTTAAGCCTGAATGAAAGGCCTTTAAGCAAAATTTACCGAATTTTCCCATCCTAGTACTACCTTGGTTTCCTAGATGTCGGTATGAGGCAAAACGCAGACCACGGACCACTCAAATGACATCTATATGAAAACAAGTGTAATTAAATTAGTATGGTTCAAATTCTTCCCTGTGGGGGGAGAGCGCCTAAATATCTGTTAACGTAAACATGGGCTTACAAGACAAGACAATAATATGAAGCCAACAACTGGCTGGTGGGCTAAGGACCTTCCAAACCTGTTGTGCCATGGAGTGTGTATGTCGCCTATGCAGCTATGAACCTCTGGGTTAGTTAGCTAGTTAGATATTTAAAATGACTAATATGTTAGTTAGACATGCGATTTACTTCAGTACCTTTCAAGTAAAGAGTTTTTATAAAACAGTCTATGACATTCTATATGGCACGTGGATAGGGTCAAAGGCAATCACATACTGCAGTCAGTCTCTCTTTTATGTTCTATCCTTCTAATTTTGTTCGCTGCTTTCTAGGTTCATACATGGCTGATTTACATTGGAATTATTAATTAAAATATTTGTGGACGATGGTAGATGATTATGACCCTCTAAGTCCCCTGTTTTTTCAGCCTACAATTTTCATTTATGAGGAAATCTAAAAAATAGCATGAGAAAGACAATCTGTAACACAATCCATTGATGTTAAAAGACATTATTATACAAACATTTGGAAGAATTGGAGTGACAAATTTGCATGTGTAAATGACAGTTCCTTTTGGAGATATGAGGGAATGCGTTGCAGCAGAGAGACGTTAACACATTCTGTAGTTAAGTTTAGTAAACAGTATGAGTATTGTAATTTTAATAGCGACTCTAGCAACTGTAGCAGACTCCATTTCACCAATAATGAGTGCTGACACAAGGTCTGTTTGCCATCAAGTGCCATAGGAAATGTTATGTTATAGATCGTCTGTAACATCTTGTATGATATATCTTTTTAATTTATAGCCTCAATTCAGTTTAGTTTTTGCAGCTATTTCTTCCAGAAATCCTTTTCTAATCATTTTAGTATGTTTCCCACATGAATACCTGCATCCATCCCTGCAATATTTGTTAAAAAATATATTATTACATTTGCAAAACTTCCTACAGGAGAATTTTCAAAAGTTGCTAATGATACTTATTCAGCTTGGATGAGGTTCAGTGGTACAAGTGGTTAGACAACTGCCCCTTCACCTCTGGGATCCGTGTTTACTTTTACATTTCATCAGTCATGACGGGTTTACTCCTATTTTTTTCCCTGCCAAAAACTTCACTACCACTCCATACTTATTCTATTTCATTTAGTGTGTCCCTATGATGGTGCTAAAAGCTTGGACCACTGACATTTTCGTATATCGCAGACCTTCAATAAAACTGATCATCCCTTAACCATAACATTTTTGCTGATAATTGAGATAGACTAAATTATTTATCATTTATTCAAATTATGATTATGTTGGCCATATGGATGTTCAGGAACCGTTTGGACCTTAAAGTTTTCTGACATTTGTCTTACACAAGAGAGAAAAACCCTGGGATAAAACACCTCCACCCAGGAAACCTATCCTGACGCGAGACTTGAACTCGTGCCCGCTGCATGACAAGGCAGCATGCTACCTCGAGACCACAGCAGTGATCAATATTTGCAATAACTTGAATAGCAGATTTAGGATCAACAAGACAGACTTCTTTTTTGGAACTTGTTAAGTCGATGAACTAAACTCAGAACAATAATTTCAATAGCTTACCACCATCAAAGTTGCTTTCTCATTTGCTCTCTGTGTAGATAAGTAACCAGTAGTTTTCTGGATAGCTTACATGTAAAGTATTGAAGGCAATTTGTTTAGTAGTTTGACATTATAATGTAATGTATATATACCTTTCATACAGGGTGTTACTGAATTGAAATGAAGAAATTAAAGGCACATACATAATTGAAATAGGATTGCTATGCCATAGAGTGAGATTTCAAAGTCCTCTGTGGTTTCTGAAACTGGACATTGGCACTCATACAAAGGGTATGAATATAATTTGTTTTATTTTATTATTATTGTCATTGTTACTGTCTTGCCCACTGTAGCCGAATTGTTCTAAGGCATATGCCTTAAACATAGAGATATGGTATATGCAATCGGTTTGAGTTTTCATGAGGGAAGATATTTTAACATTGAATTTCAGTCAGTATGGGACCTGTGTTCACCCAGCATTATGAGTAAATTGGGTAGCTACAATACATAGCGGCTTCAGGTCGAAAACAATCTATAATGACCATGGATTCGACATTCTAACCAGATGTCACTACTATTCTGTCTGAATGATCATCCCCTTATATAAATAGAAGATTTAGATGTGATGCCAGCAGCCAGCTGGTAGGCCAAGTATCTTCTAGCTCTGTCATATAAATAAGTTTTATTATTATTGTTAGTATTATTATTATTATTATTATTATTATTATTATTATTATTATTATTATTATTATTATTATTATTATACTCATTCATTATCTGTTACACCTTATTATCAATAACTCAATCACCAAGCAAAAACATTTAAAAAGTGTTATTGAATTTAATAACTAGTCTTGATAATGATAGTTTAGCTATTGAAACACTTTTTAAATGTTTTAGTTTGGTGATTGGGTTATTGGTAATTAGAGCCCCGATTTGTATGCAAAATAAAGTACTAAAGGGCATGAAAAATGTAGAAAATATGCACCCTAAATATGCAAAAACAGATTGTATTGAAATCAAATAAATTATTTGCTTTCTGGTATAATCATACCTTATTAATTATATTATTTTTAGTCTGAACATCGTACCTCAATATTAATGTTGATTTGTTCTTGAACATGTTTTCAAAACAATTCTGTTTTATCGTCAGCTTTCCCAGACTGGTTTTATTTATGTTGCATTATGTTGCACAACCTGGATGTCGATGTCAGCTCCATCCTGTGGTTGGCCAAAGAACTTCCAAACAAGGTCACGCTCCATCGGTATATCAATATTCATAACTCTGTTTCTGTTCTTCTGAATATAAATTTTTTTCCCAAATAGTCAACTCTTTTGTATTTTCTGACTGTTTTAATAATTTATGTGTCTGAATTTTTATTATGTTTTTCAGACCAAACATGAGCAGCAACTGCAGATTTTTTCTATTTCCCCATTTTTAATATTTCTTATGTGTTCTTTGGTTCTAATTTTTAGGTTTCTTTTTGTTTTTCCTATATATATCTTTTCACAACCCATGCATTCAATTTGATATATTCCTGACTTTTTATTTTTATCAGTTTTTTATTTTTGTTGGTTTTTATTAGTTTATTTAAACTGTAGTTATTTTTTGGTGCTAATTTAATATTAAACTTCTCAAATATCTTTTGAAATTTATTATGTACCAAAGGGTGATATGTGAATTTCCTATATTTTTTCATAGGTGGTTCTTCTTTTTCAAGAGTACTTCTGTTTATCATTTTTTTGTTTTTTATACTTTTCTATCCTTTTATGTATCATTTTTTCATCTGCATATTTTATAATGTGTAAAAAAACATGCATTTCGTATACAAATCTAGGCTCTATTGATAATGTATAACACATTTTATTGTGACCAAGAAGATCTTGTATATTAAAATATCATACAATATTGTTTACCTGATGAAAACATCAACTGCAAATGCAACTTTGATTTTATGTGAAGATTAGGTGCGAGGACAATTTTTAGGAATGAGAGTCAAGTATATTCAATAAAAATAATATTGACTTTGTATAATATTCACTCAATGTAAGCAAATTATATTTAAATTAATATTGGGAAGTAAACATTATGAGGTTATATCATTAATAGTGAGTGGAGAACATATTTTAATCGACTCACCTCATACATTTTCAAAATTCTTTGATACCGATGGTTTCAGACAATATCATGTCCTTCTTCAGTCATGGCGTCCACTGATGAAATTCCGTGATTGTTGATTTCTTTAGTGACATCACCTCTTGTGCTGCCATCTTTCGTTGGGATTATAAACTTTGTAATTCAATTTTTATCCACCGGAATATCGAAATTCATAGATCGATATTTATTCTTGTGAATGAATATCATTTCCCAATTGTCAATTCCAACGGTTTATCCAAATTGTTTCAAAAGTTTTGCTTCTTTTTCAATTTTATGATGTTCTAGTAAACTATGTGCTGCTATTAATTCCAGCTGCTGAAATGCCCCACAAAGCTACATGGGCACTGGTTGAAATTCCATGAGAAACTTTCTTTCCCCATGGAGAATCGAACCAGTAGAAGTCCCATTGCTCTGCGCCAATGTATCCTATCTTAACCGCTCGGCTATGGGAGGCCCATATTTATATATAAAATTATCAACATTGTAATGCCACGGCAATAACCAATAAATGTGGCGATTAAATTGCTAAGAGAAAAATAAGTAAATGATGCTATATACAGGCCTATTCAAAATCTACTCTTTTTTTATAAATAAACAAAGAAATAATAAAAATTCATGGGTACTATATATATTATGAATCACCTAAATCTACAACAGAAATAATTAGGCGTATATAGGAAAAATATCATAAACAACTAGTACGAAAACAGCTTTATTCTATCACATTTTTTTATAAAATATTTTATTTGAAAATATTATAGCGGAAACAATTTCTGTTCAAAAAACTTTCATAGAGCGAGCTCATGCAATAGCATTTGAGACTCGCAGTCTGGAGTTACCAGGTTGAAACCCTAGTTTTGACTAACCTGACTTTTTATAGTGGTTTATCTCTGTTGTCAAGGCAAATGATATACAGACAGTTCATTACCAGGATTAATTTCATCATATTCACCACTTCATAATACAGCTTGCGATCTAAGTGAGTTAACCACTGCACATGGTAGCAAGGAAAAAAATCAAATTGGTTCAAACAGGGGTTTGAAAACAGGACCTTCAGAATATGATCTCAAACACTGCTGCTTGACGTAATTGGCACTATCGAACCCATAGGCTGATTGCCGGGTGTATATCAGCTCTCCACATATCCTTATTCTGGGCTAATGTTTTCCAATTACCACTTGTATAATCATTTCCTTCACATCATAGTTAATGTTATTCTCCCACCTCATTCTTGATTACCAACTGGGGTTTTTCTCTCTGGTCTTCCTATAAGCAGATTCCATCCCATCTTTAATTCCCATTTCTTGCCATCTGTAAAGCGACTATATCCAAGGATGATTTAGCTTATTCCTTTGTTAATATGTCTAACGTCTCACTAATAGGCTTAGGCCTACATATATAATATTTCTAGTGTCCTTGCAAGCTTATGTAAAACATTAATGAATGATCGCCAGGGTATTCTGGTATTAGCCTATGCATTAATTTCTGTCTAGTTATTTCATAATATTCTTCTGCTTCATTTCTAGCTATATTTGACCATTTGTATTTTGGTCTGCCTATTTTTCTGGTTGTTCCTTAGGGAATTCTGCTCTATTTAATTCCATCTCCATTACTATTGTCTATATTTGTGCCCTTTTGCAGTTATCTATTTACCATAGATATACTTATTAACTACTGTCCTCAGCCATCACAATGCCATTTTATTCCCAAACACATGTTTAGTAAATACTTGTATTTCTTCATAATTAAGCTTTTTACTATTCTTATTTCGCACCAATAAAGTAAAAATCACATTTGTATTATTTATAAAAACTCTATGGTACAATAAGCCTAGATATCCCTTGGCCTGGTAGCTGGCTGCTGATTTCACATCCATAATGACAAATGATGGAAATTTTGAGAAAGTGGTTAAATTCAAATACCTAGGAGCAATAATCACAAACAGGAATGAGATGCACAAGGAAATTAAACATAGGCTCAATTATGGAAATGCATGCTATTACGCATTACAGACACTCTTGACGTCCCAACTCCTTTCAAAAAACGTTAAACTGAAAATATATAAACTATTATTCTACTAGTTATATTATATGGATGCGAAACATGGAATCTTACCTTAAGGGAGGAAAGGAGATTACGAGTATTTGAGAATAAAGTTCTTAGAAAAATGTTTGGACCAAAGAGAGATGAACAGACAGGTGAATGGAGAAGACTGCATAACAATGAATTACATGATCATGATAGAAGCCAGATATAATGAGAACAGTTAAGTCTCGTAGACTGCGATGGGCAGGACATGTGGCACGAATGGGGAATGAAAGACACGCATGGAAGTTTCTTGTAGGAAAACCAGAGAGAAAAAGCCCAGTTGGTAGACCAAGAATGATGTATGAAAATAACATTAACTATGATTTGAAGGAAGTAGATTATACAGAGAATGATTGGAAAACATTGGCTCAGGATAGGGATATATGGAAGTTTATGTCCGCACGATCATGAACCTATGGGTTTGATAGTGCCAGCGAGTTAGTTAGTTAGTTAGTTAGTTAGTGTGTTAATCACAGATCATCCAGCCAGAGTAAGCACAGCCGTTATAGTTGTAGTTCTCATCCTGCTGGCACTATTTATTGTAAGTGCCCAATGTCCTCATGCTGCTGAGTAAACTGACCAAAATTCCATGGTACAATTTTCACTCCTGCTAGGACTCAAACAAGCACAAATTCCATTAGTTGTGCACCAAGTTATCATGCCTTAAATTTGAATATGTTTTACCATGTTCATAATATGTTTACTATTTTAATGATTTCTCATATACTGGCGTGTGTATATAATTGATAATGTATGGACATTATTTGTGAAACCTATATACAAACCTTATAAATAAAATTTTGAAACATCATTTCAGGAAAGCAGTATATCAAAAAATAAATTACTGTTTATTCATTTTTTTTATTTTGTTTTGGTTAGAAAGGGGCAAAACTAGTCTATAAATTTCTTAAAACCTGTTATGGAATTTATTTTGATGGACCGTGGTACTGGTTTCACAAATATTCTCTCATCTCTCAGAAACTCCATAAGCCCAACACATGCGCACTATTTTTATTTAGAACTTAGAATAATATTCTGAAGTGACTTATTGGAAACTTTGGTTCAACTTTTGATTAAGTCAATCTAACATACAACATTATTATGACACATTTGCACTATAAGTTTTTTTTTTAATTTTACTAACAGTTTCTAGTATTTTAAATATTTTTTTAAATTTATTAAAACATGTTTTACAATTATTAAAAATATATCTATGCACAAACATTGTGATATTTATCTATCAATGATTTTTTCCAAGTTCTACAGAATCGTAGTGTTCATGCAGTAAAACTTAATGAAACTTCAGTCAGATGGCAGGACATTTATGAAAATCAGTGTAACCAACATTTACACTTAATTAAAAAACATAATTTAAGAAAGGGATGTTTACCCACGTAATTATATTGGGGTAGGTCCCAATGGTCATTTTAGTGGACACCAGATTAGTTTAGAGTTCATTATGTAGTGTTACTATAAATGACATTTCCAATTATTTCTGTTGATGCTGGGTTTTGAAAGCAGAAATTCTCAAATATCATGTGTTACCGATAACATCTGAGACAAAGACCATCACTGCATTTTCTTGGATATACCTATATAGCACATTATATATATATATATATATATATATATGTTTATTAATTCTGCCCGAGGGCAGGTCTTTTGCTGCAATCATAGCATTTTCATGCAATGCTTTGCACCTAGGGAATTATAGGCATGGTAGCTTCCCGTTGCTTTCCACACGATGAAGGATGATGATGTTAATGATAAGGATGATGGTGATGGCTGGATGATTTTTGACATTTGTCTTACAGGTGAGGAAACCCCCAAAAAAACCTCACCCAGGAGCTTGTTCCGACTGGGGATCGAACCTAGGCCCTTTGCGTTACATGGCAGCATGCTACCTCGAGACCACAGCAGTGGACATATATATATATTAAATAATATAATGTGAAGACCATTATTATGCTAACCTAAATTCTTAGTAAGCAAAGAATAATGAGTGTGTGGAAGTTGAAAATGGAGAGTTGTTTTCACTTTTCGTCACTCTGTTAAGTTCAAGCTGAATTTTGCTTGGAATTTATTTAAGATTTTCAGTAATTCATTATTGAAATGTAACCATAAGACTTTATTATATAAAATTAACATTCCTGAATTTAATAGTGTAAAAATATTTACCATGTTTGGTTGAGGGACCGTTTGACTGTCACCAGGCCTATTGAGAGGAATACCAAATAAAGCACCAATTGAAAATGTTGATGCAGAATTTAACGGGCAATTTGTGTATTTCACCTGTACTTGCACTTGTCCTGAACATTTGAAGAATTTATCTCCTGCAATTTGTCATACATAACAGATTTTTATGCTATATTTCTAGTTCTTATCCTCTTTTTCTATTAAAATAGAATCTATTCAAAAATAAGTTTCATCCAAGGAAGTATAAATACCAAGATGATATCCATCTTCGCAGCAGGATCTGATTGGATAGGAGAGTGGAAATGAATTGGAAATTTTAATGAGTTATGCTATTACAACGAATGTCTCATTTTTACAATTTTATTAATATCTATACTTCACATGAAACTACAAATTTTTAAATTAACAATCATTACATTCAAGGAATTTGTCACTATAATCTATGTACAATGTTATGTTGGCAAATCAAATTATAATTATAACGTCACTTGCTGGAGTATAAACTTGCAGTTACTAAGTCTATTACTCTTGTAGACATTATTACGATGATCCTTGTCGAATCCAATTTCTTCTTGTAGGTATCTCGTATTGATGGTATATAATCTTTCATGGCCAATAAGTGGGTAAGGAATCTCTTCTGTGTCAGTTGTTGCCCACAACTGGAAGTCATCTGGGTTGAGTCCTACTACTCCTAACTGTTCTAGAGCCAGTCTTATGCATGTTTTAGCTGTTTCTTCTGGTCCAATATGGAGTGTAGTTTCCTGTAAAATATTAAACATACCATGAAACATGAAAATAAGTACTAATAATAATAATAATAATAATAATAATTTGGGTATGCCCTGGCATAGTTTGATATTTCTATAAATTTATTTAAATCCATGTTGCCCTGAGGCCCATTCACCCTCCTTTAAAAGTAATACATGAAATATTTCTGATGAATAAAGTCGATGAGGATAACACAAAGGATGCCTACGACCATAACTACACTTCATTTAGGGCCATTGGCTGAAAATAAGTAAAGACTTGCATAAGAATTTTGACGTGCCTTCATGGGATACTATATCCAAATTAAAGTTATTAAAATTTCATCAAGAATAATGACTTTAATAATGTAATACATCATACTCACTCCTGGAGCATAATTCATATAAAAAGCCTAGCATAGACCCTCATTCTAGTATTTTTCCTTCATAATTGTCAGGTTCTTGTTTAAAAAGAACTAGCTAAACAGACTTGCTTATATTATGTAGCATCGATTATGAACAAAAATAATTGTTTCTTCCAAAGTAAAGTAATTTAGCAGTGTATTGAGTTTGAACAAGTAAGAGTTAACTAGAACATTTTCATCTAAAAGTCTCTAAATGTTGTCCTTAGACCAACTAACCAACTAGCTCGCGTATATGTAATCAAAGCTGAAAACTATTATAATTATTTGTCTTAATGATTAATACTCACTACACCATATAGTACAACATAACATACAATTACACCACACAAATGGTTGAACATTAATGAATTAATGATAGTAATGGTTGGGCCAAATTAAAAAGAGTAGTCGAATCAAGACAAACACATAGGTTGGAGAGAAATAGATCCAGCTAGATTTTTAACTAGAACAATACTAAGATTTGTTAATGAAAGGTTGAAACATTTTAAACTTTCTATCTCTCTCTCTCTCTTTTATTTTTACATTTAGCAGGCTGTGTGGATGCATGTGTTTAATACAAATTGAACAAGTTATGTTAAATTCAACTTTAGGAAAATAAATTTTACTTTAATTAAATTATTTTCAATCTGTTTTTCACCTTGAAACAACGAAAAACAAACTGAAAATAATTTAATTAAAATAACCTCAAAATATTACTTCCTCAAATAAAATATTAAATTTTATTTAACAGTTCCTGGAATTTGAACTCCAAAATATGCATTTTAAAAAAAATTCCATTGAGTCGTCTCACTGGGTAAAATACTGTACATTATTCCATTTAAATGTTATTATTGATTTGACAAATTTGATTTTTTTGCAAAAGGAGACTTTCTGTGTTATCAATTGAAGAGCTGGTTCAGAAAAGTGTTATTACCAATTTCGTAAAGGTAATTTTAACATATTAAAGTTAATGTTATGTAACATTCCCCAACCAGCAAGTAGATAAAAATTGGAATTCTGCCTACAGTCTGAATATACCAATTACCATTCTTGACTATTAAACAGGATTCACATAAAAGAATATCAAACAGAATTGTAGGTTATCCTCTTATTCGAGGAAATATTTATATTTTTCTATCAAAGTATACTTTCTGTATTTTCTGCTAAGATTTGAAAATTTATAAAGGAAACTGATTTTTTTTAGACAGAGACAACTACAGGGAAATGAGAGAACATTCTTTCCTGAATTGAAATTGCTAAACATAATTTTCACAAGGATTAATGTGTTGATCTTCGCGACTAGGTTAAATAATACTTACATATTCTTTGTTGGTGGCACAATCATAGCACACCACTTGTATGTAGGTAGACCGAGGTTCTCTCCACTCTGTCTCCAGCACCTCATTCGTTTTGCCCCACCACAAATCATGAGCTGTCCGTGTACTGAAATTAAAATTACAATAAAATATAAAAACACGTTTTATGTTCAGTTTTTAAGAGATTTTAAAAATTATCCTTCTACATGTTTGAATTTTGGATACAGTAATTTTCCACCTAACTGAACTGGAATACTGTGCAATTTTTTATAACTTTTTTACTTTACAGTTATTTTCACTGCAGAGAAAAAAAATTGACAATTAAATCCAAACATAACAATCAATTAGTAATTTGAAATTATGTAACTATTTTGAGTTATAAGACTCAGAACAATATAAAGTATTTCCATAAAACGTAAAATTTAGTATTCCTCTCGAAAAATTGAAAATTGTGGAGAAATATAAACTGATCATGACAAGAGAACAGGATCAACAAATTTGTAATGTTCAGTTGATATTAATTTATTTTATCTGTGTGAAATGGAATATTGTCTGACTCACTAATTGTAGAGTTTCTAAAATATCTAGAATTTAGGAAAGTTACTAGAAAACCTACAAATATCATGTTAATATCATCATGCACCACATAAAATGTGATAACCTCTTATCACTGATATCAGTTAAAAATGTGTTTGCTGCTAATAACTTAAAATAATCAAAGTTTGTATAGTTGCTGCATTATATATATATACAGATTTTTTTTAAATTTTTGCAAGGTAATGGTAACTGTCAAAATCTATCTACATACTCCATGTTATCAGTATTATAATTTTACTGCTAGGTTACCCCATGATGAAATTAATGTACACGGCAACAGTAGGATTGTAGGTTAAAAATGTCAACTTGTCTGTCTATACCAGTACATTCTAATGTGGCACAAGAGTTCCTTATGTTAGCTAATTTAATTAAGTTTATTTCTTTACATTTGTCATCAAAAAACAAGTGGATTTCTTATTGAATCAAAGAGACGGACATAAGGCAAATAAGGTTTTACATAGTTGGGAAAAGCTGATTTTCTTTCAGAGACACTAATTTAGGTTTGAGGTTATTTTACTAGTTGGAAAACATACAGACTTCTGACTAGCAGCTTAATCAACCCTTACTTGGATTTTTCCATTCTGAGAAAATCGTGAACACTAGTCAGTTTGAACCAGGAACCTCTTAATCTATACATTAAGAGTTAATTAAGAAAGACAATAGCAAATTATTCAATAATTTTAAAATTCCTTAGTTCTACAATTTTATATGATCCTTGACCCATCTTCCAAGTGCTGGCCTCACATCCACTATTGTTAACTGTAGAGTTAGATTATAAATCATCCGGTATATGTATTAAATTTGATCAACATTTCTAGTATTCCAGTCGTTTTCTCAACCCCACATCGATACTTATTGTAGCTACACAAATTCCTTATGACGCTGGGTGGGCATCGGTCCCATACTCCTCCTGGTGTGACTGGCCTACAAGGCCCTTAGCCTACAAGCCTGGCTGCTGGCCTCACATCTACATGTGTCAATCACAGAGTTAGATGATAATCAGCCAGTGTAGGGGTGACATGTGGTCAGTATGTCGAATCCCCCAGCCATTATAGCTGGTTTTCTCAATCTGGAGCCGCTACTTATTGTAGCTACCCAAACACATCACGATGCTGGCTGGGCACCAGTCCCATACTGGCCAAAATACCATGAGAAAATTTCTTCCCCCATGGAGACTCGAACCAGCGCAAGTCCCATAGCTCTGCGTCAAGGCTTCATGCCTTAACCACTCGGCTATGGTCCCATACAGGCCAGCTGAAATTCCATGTCAAATATTCATCTTCCTAGGGGACTCAAACCAACACAAGTCCTGTAGCTCTGCACTATAATATAAAGCCTTAAACTGTGCTGCATCATGAGACATCCTAATTTTAATTAGTATATGAACAATTAAATCTTGTACATTCTGATAGCTGGGGCACGCCGTAGCGTAGTGGTTAAGGCACTGAGCTACAAGCCGGAGGGTCGAGGGTTCAAGTCCCGTTGGGGTCAGGATTTTTGACCCTCTGGCGGCACTATGGCCCTGGGGTCGACTCAGCCTCTAACGGAAATGAGTACCAGACGCTTATTCTGGGGGTAAAGGCGGCTGTCACGCAGGGCTGACAACCCGGCTGACATAAAGTGCCGATTGTCTAGAAAAAGTGGGAGCCCTAACCTCCTACTACCCCAAGGGCCTCCGGGTCTGTTGTGGGATCACTTTACTTTTACATTCTGATAGCTTCAAGTAAAACCCTGCACTTGAACCCACCGGCATTGTGTGTAAATAACGCTGGAGAGAAAGGGGGTAATGAAAGAGAGAAATATAGTATTGCGGTATCTTACTGACACTTGTTATATTCAGAAACATCACTAAAATCTATTATAGGACTAATTTATTTAAACTAAAGCTAAGCAAAATGATCAAGTTTCCACACCTACAAAACAAATTATGTCACCTTAAATAGAATATTTAAAAAATACTTACAGAATATTGCCCGCACAATTGAAGGCAGGATTCCCGGGCCTCTTTATTGGCTTTCCAGTAATATCCATATCCATTGGACATAAGCATTCCTTCCCGTTCTGGTTCAGCGGACATTTATTGAGCACCGGAGGCTGCAGAGGTGTGTCGAATTCAGTTTGGTAAAAACTTCCACACCAAATGTCTTTCTCATACGAAGATTTAAATACTGAGTAGAGTCCTTTCTTGAACATGCACTTTAAGAAAGATGATGTACTTCGCTTTTTGTTAACTTGAAAGGTGATAGCTTTTTTCTCTGTCTGAAGCCAGCATTTTCTGTAGGAGCTTGGCTTCGGTGATTGTGATGAGAATAGATTGTTTTCCTGGGCATCCATGTTAGAAGAATCAGCCATTCTTTACCCTGGTCTGTGTAAAAAAAAAGAAAATGTATTCAACATGTCAAAATCACTGTATATCTATCTATTTAACCATATGTATTGAATATCAATACAACTACCTTCAGAACATTTCATGCTCAATTCTACTCTGATTACAGTATTCTCCATTTTTTCCATTACAATTAATCTTTCCTCATATATTAATTTCTAAAGGGCTCGAAAGTGAATGATAAAATAAAAATAACTTATTTCTTAACTGGATAATTCATTTAATTTAACTAATTTTTGTATATATTTTTAGCTTCTCTCATATCATCCTAATGTTTCTGGCATGTATTAAGGCCTAGCAGCCTCTAATTGGTTATTTAAATTTTTTTATGATCCTGTTAGTGATATATTTATTCTGGGAATATAATTCTTAAAAATCCCAGGAGAAGGGCGTGGATTTTGTTCATGACACCTGAAGTTCTTTATATCAATATTGAAATATTTATTTATTTACAGAGAGGATATCGCAACCTACGGCCAGGCTAGTGGAAAAAGCGCATGCGGTCACTCAGTGCTCACACCGCGTCACTTGGATAGCAACTGCACAGCTCACTGTGCACCACCGAGATATTGAAACTTAACCACCTGGCGAGCCAGTTGATTTGTATGCTTGTAAGGTGAAACACTCGTTATGTATTCTCATATTAGTGTTCTTAGTCATAGTTATTATGCCTCGATCTGTGTTTACAGTAAAGCATACGGTATTTATGTACGATAATTATGTGAAAACAGAGTCTTGCAGAGAAGTTGTAAATCCTCCAAATAGAGCTACCGTTCGATGACTTGTTAAATTTAAAGAAACATGTTCTCTGCTCAATAAGAAAGCAAAGTATCGAAACATGTGCTTACTTAGAAAAAAAATAGAAGAAATAGAATAATGGTTAGAACATATGCCAACATGCGCCCTAAGATGACTTGCCCAAAACTTGACTCATGCGCTTTTCCCGCTAGCCGGCCCGTAGATCAAGAGATCCTATCTGTAGTTATAATATTGTATAAATAATACTCATTTAAAGAAAATTAGTTTCACTAAAAAATTATTTACTTGTATGAAACTAAATAATAACTGTCATGACAGGCCTAGAAAAAACCTATTCCGCCAGCCTACTGTTGGTTCTATATCCATATGTGTTAATTGTAGAGGTGGAGGATTATCCGCATTTAAGTTGTATGTAAATTATAACTAATTAACTCTCTAATGAAAACGTAAGTTGTTTACCATGGACATAAGCTCTCCATGCATTCCTATCCTGAAGTAATGTTTTTCAATCATTGCTTGTATAATCTACTTCCGTCAAATCATTGTTAAATTTGTTCTCCCACCTCATTCTAGGTCTACTAACTAGACGTTTTCCCTCTGATTTTCCTACAAGGAGCTTCCCTGCACCCCTGTCATTCCCTATTCGTGTCACATGTCGTATCTATCGCAGTCTAAGAAACTTAAATATACTTATTAAAATTGGCTTGCTATAAAGACCATGTAGCTCACATTTATGTAGTTTTCTCCACACCTGTCTGTTCATCTCTCTTTGGTACAAAATTTTTCCTAAGAAATTTATTCTCAAATATTTGTAACCTTCTTTCCTCCCTTCATGCAAGATCTTTTGTTTAGTATCCATATAATTGGGAGATTAACAGGTTTATATACTTTCAGTTTAGTGTTTTTAAAAGAAATTGAGCCGACAAGAATCACTGTAATGCAACATAGTTTGCATTTCCAGAATTGACTCTATTTTTAATTTCTTTGTGCATTTCATTCCTATTTGTAATTATTATTCCTAGGTATTTGAATTCTTCTAAATTTCCCTCATTTGTAATCAGCTGTCCCTTTCCATTATTTAATGTATTTCTATGTGTGAACATAAGTTTATTTATATTATTTTTGGTCTGGACATCTTACCTCAATATTAATGTTGATTTGTTCTTGGACATGTTTCAAAACAATTCTGTTTTATCGTCAGCTTTCCCAGTCTGGGAAAACAATTCTGTTTTATCGTCTGGGAAAGCTGACGATAAAACAGAATTGTTTTGAAACATGTCCAAGAACAAATCAACATTAATATTGAGGTAAGATGTCCAGACCAAAAATAATATAATTAAAATAACCTCAAAATATAACTTCCTAAAATTAAATATAAGTTTATTTTTATAGACGTTTACTTCCAGTCCCAATTTCTTAGTGTTACTCAATAGAGTATGCGTGTTGGTCCTTAGTATCTCCTCGCTATCACCCAATAGTACTATATCATCAGAATAAACTAACAGCTTATTAATAACATTGAATTCAAGGCCTTCTTCATCCTCTAAAGAAGAATTACATGCTCTAGTACAAAACTGAATAGTACAGGAGATAGTGCATCTCCTTGCTTTAATCAATTGTGAATTTCAAAAGTGTCTAAAAACTGTTTGCCTACTCGCACCTTACTCTTAGTGCAATTTACACACATTCGTATAACTGACTTTTTAGTAAATCTTCTTTCTGAGAGCAAATGATTTATAAATGATTAAGATAGTGAAAATCTTATCTACGTTATGAATTACGTCAGTGTAAATGTAACCTTTACAAAAGTAATTGTGGCCACTACATTTAACATGAACAACAATTATTTCAACTTAAGAGTTCAAATATCTAGAGTTATATAAAAAACATTAATTAGATTTAAATATTGATATATTGGAAAGAAATGTATGCTATTTAGATTTCAATAATGATATATTTGTTTCGAATCTCATAACTGAATTTAAATGTAAAATTTAATCACATAAACCTACTTCTTAATTTATATAAACGTAGGCTATTATAATATCCTTAACTCGTGTCCAACTCAGGGCCGAGTCGAGCTATGAGATGAGATGGAGCACCTTATATTGAGCTCTGTGAATGACAAGGGTGCCGGCCAATCACGCCTGACATATTATCACAGGAGCAGATGAAAGAAATGAAACGAAATGGATGAGATGAGAATAGGCAAATGGTGGCAGGCTAAAACGAGAGAAAACCCTGCCCAAGCTCCGTTTTGTGCACCACGAAACCCCACATGGAGTGACCGAGACTCTATTCAGGACCCTAGCAGTGAGAGGCGAGGGTCTAAGTGCTTCCACCATGGAGCCGCAACAATATAAAGGTAAGCTATTCGTATATATTATTCGCACTAATTAGATCATGCTGGAGTCTTTTGCAGTAAGAACCATGAACAATTTTTTTTTTTTTACTTTCTCAAATGACAAAATATAAACTTCTCTGCCCTATTTCAGATTTACAGTTAAAAATTCTAATGATTAATGATGACTATATAACTCATGCCCCAAATGGGAGTCAATGACCAATCACATTTCAATGAATATTGAATTACAACCAATCGCAGTCGTTTTTCACCTTTAACTTTATCACATTAAATGAAGCTTCTCCTTTTTAACATTCTGATTAGGCCAGATAATTATTTTGCAGTGACTCTCTAAGAAATACATTGAATATAGCATTTTATGTACCAAGATGTAAGAATCCCAGATTATATATGTAGTGCACGAATGTAAGTATATACTGCTTGCAGGTTATAATAGGAAAACATATATAGCAATTGATTATACCTAAATAAAAAGAAACCATTGTTTGCACTTTCTTAAACGTGTTATTTCCCAGGATTTAACATTCCAGAAAAATATAATTGACATATTTACATCATAGGACATCAGAAATTAATTAATAAAGAGTTTGATGTGTTTCATTTTTTCTCCACTAGGGGGTATTCTAACAATATTGTGATCCTTTGGCAATACATAATATGATCTGGTTGCAGTGATGAACAAATGAAAAAACAAACGTTTCTCACTTGTTTTCAAACATCGACGTTTACATTAAATATATAAATATTTTAAAATAACTATATTTAAATATTGATTTGTGAGTAAACAGTTTAGTTTTATTCGTTAGATAGTCGTAACAAATGCAACTCTTTATTTCCAAATTATCATAAGTAATGCCACGAGTGATTTCCAAATTATCGATAAATTCATGACTCATGAAGTGAGGAGTGAATTTATCTAGATAATTTGGAAATCAAGAGTGACATTTGTTAGGACTATTTAACGAATAAAATTAAGCTGTTTACTCACAAATCATTGTTTAACTATAGTTATTTTAAAATATATATATATATTTAATGTAAACGGCGATGTTTGAAAACAAATCAGAAATGTGAGGTTATGTTCATTCACTGCACCTTGATCATATTATTTATTGCCAAATAAGATCGCAATATTGTAAGTGTGCACCCAAGTGGAGAAATAATGAAACATATCAAATTATATATCATAATCAACATTACGGATTATTCATTAATTTTTTTAGTAAACAAGTCAGTAAAATCAAGGAATCTTTTCATTATTTGCTATATTCAATGTATTTGTTGGAGAAAAATAATGTTTTGACCTGTTCAGAACATTAAAAAGGAGGAGCTTTCTTTATCACAAAAGCAGGAGCTAATAAAGAGAAATCGATAAAGAGCAAGGTGAAACACGACTGTGATTGGTTGTAAATCAAAAATCATTGTAATGTGATTGGTCATTGACTCCCATTTGGGGCATGATAAATTCACTCCTCACTTCATGAGTATTGAATTTTCTGATAATTTGGAAATCACTCGTGGCATTACTTATGATAAAATATGTTTGTAAGATTGTGCATTTAAGTAAGTAGGCCTAGAAATGTGTTTCAAATTTACAGTGGCTTTACTCAAAATGTAAATTTTCAAAATAAAAATATCTCCAGAACTGATTGTTGGATTACAATAAAAATTCACACAAATCTGTTATCATAATATCCAGATGATGGAACTAATTTGTTGAATTTGAACAAAAAACAAGCAGTTTGCTACGGTAGATGAATATTGCAAAGTTACATTTTTTTAAAGCACATCCTTAAAAACTAGCTTCAATAGGCTATGAAGCTAACTAGAACCTTTACCGAGTACCAAGATATATATTTTTTAATGTTAGTTTTAAGTAAAAAAAAATATATTATTTCACTTTCATTTACTCATGTCAGGTGCACTCTTTTTCTTTTTTGTGGTCACATAATTTTTGTATCAAATAATTATATTCCAGGAACATATCTATAGTTATTATATGTATAAAATAAAAATAATCAACTTAAATGTAATTTCATGTAGAATAAAAATTAAAGGAAATCCCATAGAAACAGTTGATTTATTATTTTTTTGTAAAATTGTGCAACGACAACTGAAAAGTATTAACTTCAAAAAATAACATTTAATGATATTCATGAAGAAATATATTTTCTTGTAAGTCTATGACACTATCTTAAAAAAATTCCACATTCCCTGAAAATTTACTCAATTCCAATAGTTCATATTCAGTTTTGAATAAAATGAGTACAACAATTTTATAATTTTATTTCAAATTTAGACATTGAATGATACAGTAAACTATTGTAATTTCTATCAAAATGATATTAACCTACTGTGAAATTAAAATAGTAAACAAAAGTGAATACATGTGTGCACACTCTAAAGAATATTTGGCTTTTACACTATTAACAAAAAGGGGCACGCCGTAGCGTAGTGGTTAAGGCACTGCGCTACAAGTCGGAAGGTCGAGAGATCAAGTCCCGATGGGGTCAGGATTTTTAAATTGACCAAAACCTTCTGGTGGCACTATGACCCTGGGGTCGTCTCAGCCTCTAACGAAAATGAGTACCAGACACTTGTTCTGGGGTAAAGGCGGCCGTCATGCAGGGCTGACAACCCGGCCGACATCAACCTCCCACTACCTCAAGGGCCTCCCGAGGCCTGTAGTGGAATTACCTTACTTTACTTTACTTATTAAAAAAATGTTTATATATGTCCCTCGCAATGAACTTGTCCATAATACAAACCGAACCCTGAAATGTTCTTATGTATGAGTCTCAGTATCTGCTGTAGTTACATAGCCTATTTCACAATAAAATTACTTTATTAATTTCTGAAAATAGTAGCCTATTTAGTTTTATGTCAAGTTATCGGTAGGCAGATGCATTTTTCAACAAATAAAAAGTATGCTCGTTTAGTAAATGTAATGGCTTAAAACTGACTCAGTCACAAATTTTATGCTTTATTTATTAAGATTGCAAATTTAACGTCTGAAATTATTTCATTGTACATTTCATAACTCATATTTTTAGGATATCAAAATTTATCGATGCCTAAAAAATTGTTGTATAATAAATGTCAGGTTTGGGAATTATTTAATTAGCCAATTTTTTGTTAAAAATTGTTATATAGTTTATTTTATGCTTAATTTGTGTCAAGCATAGCTGATAATAAGAGTCCCAAGTTGCATCCTAGCAGTTTAAGATATTTATGCTTTATTCAGTGATACAAACGTGCATTCAAGTCTCCGTAAGTAATGAATATCTTTAACAGGTTACTGTTACAAAAGAAAAAATTAAGAAGAGTTCCTTCTCTCATAATAAAGAACATAAAGTACAAATTCAATAGGCTATATTAATGTGAATTTTATAAAAAAGTGATTACATTTGTTGAGCTAAAACTAGTTCCTGAACACCTTTAAGAGTTTATATTTATTAACTAAAATGTAAGAATATATTATTGGTCCCAGAATCTAATTAACTAACTAACTGGCACTATCGAATCCGTAGGTTCATGGCCGCGCGGACATAAGCTCTCCATACATCCCTATCCTGAGCTAATGTTTTCCAATCATTCCCTGTATAATCTACCTCCCTCAAATTATTGTTAATGTTATTCTCCCACCTCTTCTTGGTCTACCAACTAGGCGTTTTCCTACAAGAAACTTCCATGCAGGTATTTCATTCCCCATTCGTGCCAAATGTCCTGCCCATCGCAGTCTACGAGATTTAACTGTTCTCATTATAGCCTATCTGGATTCCTATAAAGATCATGTAGTTCACTGTTATGTAAAGTCGTCTCCATTCACCTGTCTGTATATTTCTCTTGGTCTAAAGTTTTCCTAAGAACTTTATTCTCAAATACTCCTAATCTCCTTCCCTCCCTTAAAATAAGAGTCCATGTTTCACATCCATATAATATAACTGGCAGATTAATATATTTTCAGGTTCTACAATCTAATTGTATTCATTAAAAATTCGAATAAATTTATTATATGCAATTATATCTACACCATATAATTTATCTCAAGCAATTAAAAAAACTAAACATTTGTAAAAGTATCATAACTTTTCTTACCTTTTATTGATGAAGTTGCTTTGGTTCTGCTCTCAGAATTGAACTTTAGATGAAAACTTGATGATGGTAAACACACAAGTGAATGAATTCATATAAATTCACCTCTTATATGCAAAACTACCCCTCCCCACTACTTAATACTCTCCACCAATCGGCCCACACTCATACCCCCACTCTCCTAATATACTGGTACTAACATAAAAAATCTAACTTCCCTAACCAATATTAGGAATTTAAATGCAACCCCATTTTTGCAAATAGCCTATCAGGAAACGCAATAATTGGATTGGCTGGACGCGTCTTTCATGCCGCTTTCGAGTTTACTCTATTGGTCGCTTGGTGTGTGGTGGGGGTTGTGGCATCAAGTTTATACAGTACGCATGCGCATGGTACTGAACCGACCACGTGAGAATTAACTCACTGGCACAATCCAACCCGTAGATTCTGATGTAATGTTTTCCAATCATCCCCTGTATAATCCAGCTCTCTCAAAACATAGTTAATGTTATTCTCCCACTTCATTCTTGGTCTACCATCCAGATTTACCAATATATATATAAGTCGTTACAAGTTCCTAGATGTTAAAGCATCATATATAATTATTAGTTACATAAATGTAATCTACATTTTGCCTTTTAACTTATATATAGGCTATATAAAGAGGGAGTAATGAAATATATAGGCCTATTCCTTACTTAATTCCACGATTCCAAAATTCGTGGTTTCTTAAATTCCAGCTCTAAAATATGTAGAAAATTGTAGGCCCTACAATAATATTTAATATTGGCATTCTGTTTAGCCAAAAATTCATAAAATATTTTTAAAAGAACGTGGAATTTGGAAACTTTATATAAATTAAGTTGTAATTTCATTCAATATTGATTAGGTTCATTAATCTATGCGATCTCGTTTAATTTGATCCATGGAACTAGAAATAAACAAATGGCATAGTTTAGACCTGTGACTGAAAGACCAAGAAATCCCTACGCCTACGAGTCATATTCTGATCTCACATCCACATATAGGCCTATTAATCACAGAGATGTGCGATAACCTAACCAGTAATCCGGGTCTCCCAGCCGATTTAGCTGTTTTTTCATCGCAGACACACTGGTCGTTGTAGCGTACGATGTTGGATGGGCACAGGTACCATTAAGTCAACATTCAATGAGAAAATTACTTCTCATAAGAGGAATCGAATCAGCGAATGTCCCGAAGCTCTCACTAAAGCATCATGTTTTAAACAGTTCTGCCGCGGTGCAGGAAAATCCTGTAACACTATAGTGCAATAATTGTTGTAATAGGCCTATGTGATAGATTTAGTGGTCAAAGCAACTTCAAGTAAATTAATATATATCCATCCATCCATAGTAATTCTGCCCGAGGGCAGGTCTTTTTACTGCAATCATAACATTTTTATGCTATGCCTTGCAGCTTTACTAGGGAATTATTGCTTCCCGTTGCCTTTCCACACGGGTGAAGGATGATGATGATGACCGGATGATTTTCGGGGACTGTTGGGCCCTAAGCTTCCTGACATTCGACTTACAGGTGAGGAAAAACCTCACCCAGGAGCCTGTCCCAACGGGAATCGAACCCGGTCCCTGCTGCGTGGCAAGGCAGCACGCTACTTCGAGACCACAGCGATGGACGTAAATTAATATAAATAATAAATTTTATAAACCCATGGTGGTTCTAACATTTTAATATATCAAGGAGTTCGACAAGGGTGTACATTATCTCCTACATTGTTTAATATAGCCTATATTTTGATGATGTTATACGAAAATGGAAAAAATCAAGTCCAATAGGAATACAAATTAATAAGGAAATGTGTATGAGTATTTAATGTATGCAGACGATCCTGTAATTATACAGAAGTCAGAGGATGATTTACAAAGAGCCATTTACATGTTGAATTAATTAGGACTCTATTATAATCTCAACTTCAAAAACTAAAATTATGGCTTTTCAGGGCAAAGTGCCAGTCAGAGTAAAAATAGTAATCAATATTGAAATAATAGAACAGATAGCACACATTAACTATCTTGGTTCAGATATAACATAGGCCCCTAAGTTATCCTACTGGAATTCTGAATTCTAAAAAAAGTTAAACTTATACAAATGTGTCTAAATGGCACAAAGAGTAGAGTTCGTGTAGGCAAACAGTTTTCGGACAATTTTGAAATCCAGAATGGTTGAAGCAAGGAGATGCACTTTCTCCTCTACTATCTAATTTTGTACTAGAGCATGCCATCATATAGGTATTCGAGAGGATGAAGAAACCTACAACTCATTGGTATTAATAAGCTGTTAGTTTATGCTGATGATGTATTACTATTGGCCGATAGCGAGGATATAAGTTACTAAACGACAACACCCACACACTATCGAATAACACTAAGAAATTAGGACTGGAAGTAAATATCAATAAAACTAAATATATGGTCACACGTAGAAATGTAGGCTATTAGCCTATATAATTGAAGTAGACAGCTAATGACAAATGAGGGAAATTTTGAGGAAGTGGCTGAATTCAAATAGGCTACCTAGGAACAATAATCACAAATAGGAATGAGATGCACAAAGAAATTAAACATAGGCTCAATTCTGGAAATGCGTGCCATTATTCATTACAGAGACTTTTGATGCCCGAACTCTTTTCAAAAAACGTTAAACTGAAAATATATAAAACTATTATTCTACCAGTTAGGCTATATTTTATGGGTGCGAAACATGGACTCTTACTTTAAGGGAGGAAAGGAGATTACGGGTATTTGAGAATAAAGTAGGCCTGCTTGAGAAATTTTTGGACCAGAGAGAGATGAACAGACAGATGAATGGAGAAAACTACTTAACAATGAACTAAGATAGGCTATATGGCCTTTATAGGAAGCCAGATCTAATAAGAACAGTTATGTCTCGTAGACTGCGATGGGCAGTACATGTGGCTTGTATGGGGAATGAAAGCCGTGCATGGAAACTTCTTGTAGGAAAACCAGTGGGAAAATCCCCAGTTGGTAGACCAAGAATGAGGTGGGAGAATAACATTAACTATGGTTTGAGGGAAGTAGATTATGCAAGGAATGATTGGTAAACATTAGCTCAGGTTAGGTATGTATGGAGAGTTTATCTCCGCGTGGCCATGAACCTACGGGTTCGATAGTGCCAGTGAGGTGTGAGTGAGTAAGCGGCCGTCACGCAGGGCTGACAACCCGGCTGACATAAAGTGCCGATTGTCTAGAAAAAGTGGGAGCCTTAACCTTCTACTACCCCAAGGACCTCCGGGTCTGTTGTGGGATCACTTTACTTTACTTACCCATAAAGATTTTTTTTTTTTTCCTCCTCTGAACCAACACATGTGCATGTGAGGCCAGCAGCCGGCTGATAGGCCAAAGGCCTTTTAGACCTGCCGCATCATGGAATTTATATGATTTATTTTTTTATTTCAACAAGATTCCTTGATGAGGGTTTCATATGATCGCACTACTATTCAATTCAGCTGTAAATAAAACAAGAATTTACATAAACTATTCAACACTGTATAAAGCTAGAAGTGTTATTTTAGCTAGAAAGTTATTTTTTTCATTCTTATATATATGTATAGCATTTGCATTGACAATTGAAATAAACCACAAAAAAAGTCAGGTTGGTCGATAGGCCTATCGGGGTTTGAACCTGGTAACTCCAGACTACGACTCTCAAACACTACTGAATGAACTCCTTCCATGAAAGTTATTTATACAGGAAATCTTTCTACCATAATCTTTTCAAATGAAATATTTTAGAAAAGAATATGTGACATACATACATAGCCTATATATATATATATATATATATATATATATATATATATATATATCTATAATATATATATCCTACATATGAGTATCTCTAATTCGAACTCGTTAGGTAAAGAAATGAGCAAAGATTTCTAGTAAATGTGGCAATTATTTTGAAGATTTTAGTAGTAGAAACACAACGAAAATTCTGGAAAAAGAACTTAATTTAAATAACCACCAGGGTCACCAGGTTATAACGGTCCTTTTCTCTCTCACCCACTCGGAGTCCACTACAAAGGAGGTCTATTATATTATCTAACCTTTCAATTATTTATTTGGAAATTTCCGTGTCAAAAGGCGTACAGGTAGCTACATTTTTTAGATGTTTGCATATTGATATAGCCTTTAACTTTTCCTATTCTAAGAAACTCACTGGCTGTAATGAACCCGTAGGTTCATGGCGGACATAAACTCTCAATAATTCTTATCCTCCAATATTTTGTAATAATCCCCTGTATAATCTACACCCTCGAATCATAGATAATGTCATTCTCCTCTCATTATTGGTTTACCAACTTGGCATTTTCCATCTTGTTTTTCCTACAAGAAGCTTCCATGGAATATTCACAATTTATAATATCTATTGCCTAATATGGATTTTCGTCACATTATTTTTAACAATTTTTAGATTCTCCCTACTTTTGTGTTCATAATAGCTTCTGGTGGCAACATGGTCCTGGGGTCAACTCATTCTCTAACGGAAATAAGTAGGTCGTACTAGATGCTTGTTCTAGGGATAAAGGCAGCAGTCATTTAGGGCTGACAATCCGCCTGATATCATGTGCGATTTCTAAAAAAAAGTGGGTGCCTTGTAAGTGATTCACTTTACCCATAAAACTTGAAATAGGCCTACTTTATAACTTTACTGCACAGGCCAACAAACAGGTCAATAATACATTTATTTTCATATTACATTTAATTAATGTTGGGAAGTATCTGATATGCTTAAGTAATTTATATATATAAGTTATATATATAGCCTATTTATGAGTACCTCTAATTCGAACTCGTTAGGTAAAGAAATGAGCAAACATTTCTAGTAAATGTCTCAATTATTTTGAACATTTTAGTAGTAGAAACACAAAGAAAATTCTGGAAAAAAGAACTTAATTTAAATAACCACCAGGGTCACAGGTATAATGGCCCTTTTCTCTCTCACCCCCTCGGAGTCCACTACAAAGGAGGTCTATTATATCTTACCTTTCGATTATTTATCTGGAAATTTCAGTGTCAAAATGCGTACAGGTAGCTACATTTTTTAGATGTTTGCATATTGATATAGCCTTTAACTTTTCCTATTCTAAGAAACTCACTGGCTGTAATGAACCCGTAGGTTCATGGCGGACATAAACTCTCCATAATTCTTATCCTCTAATATTTTGTAATCATCACCTGTATAATTTACACCCTCGAATCATGGATAATTTCATTCTCGCCTCATTCTTGGTTTACCAACTGGGCATTTTCCATCTTGTTTTTCCTATAAGAAGCTTCCATGCAATATTCACAATTTATAATATCTATTGCCTAATATGGATTTTCGTCTCATTATTTTTAACAATTTTTAGATTCTCCTTACTTTTGTGTTCATAATAGCTTCTGGTGGCAACATGGTCCTGGGGTCGACTCATTGTCTAACGGAAATAAGTAGGTCGTACTAGATGCTTGTTCTAGGGATAAAATCAGCAGTCATTTAGGGCTGACAACCCGCCTGATATCAAGTGCGATGTCTAAGAAGAAGTGGGTGTCTTGTAAGTGAATCACTTTACCCATAGCCTATAACTTGAAATAGGCCTACTTTATAACTTTACTGCTCAGGCCAACAAACAGGTCAATAATACATTTATTTTCATATTACATCTGATATGCTTAAGTAATTTTTATACATTAAGATATATATAGGCCTATAACTCCTGGCGCGACAGGCCTACAAGGCCCTTAGCCTACCAGCCGGCTGCTGGCCTCACATCCACATATGTCAGTCACAGAGGTAGATGATAATCAGCCAGTGTAGTGGTGACATGTGGTCAGCATGTCGAGTCCCCCAGCCGTTATAGCTGGTTTTCTCAACCTGGAGCCGCTACTTATTGTAGCTACCCAAATGCATCACGATGCTGGGTGGGCACCGGTCCCATACTGGCCGAAATACCATGAGAAAATTTCTTCCCCCATGGAGACTCGAACCAGTGCAAGTCCCGTAGCTCTGCGCCAAGGCTTCCTGCCTTAACCACTCGGCTAAGGCGTGGGACAAGTAAAGTGATCCCACAACAGGCCCGGAGGCCCTTGGGGTAGTAGAAGGTTAAGGCTCCCACTTTTTCTAGACAATCGGCACTTTATGTCAGCCCTGCGTGACGGCCGCCTTTACCACCAGAACAAGCGTCTGGTACTCATTTCCGTTAGAGGCTGAGTCGACCCCAGGGCCATAGTGCCGCCAGAGGGTTTGGGTCAGTTTACAAATCCTGACCCCCAACGGGACTTGAACCCTCGACCCTCCGGCTTGTAGCTCAGTGCCTTAACCACTACGCTACGGCATGCCCCAAGATATAGGCCTATATATAATGTTATAATTAAATGTTTAACATTGAGCAATATAAGCTTAATATGGAATGATAAGGAAGATAAATGCCTGGACGGGATTCGAATCCCGTCCAGGCATTTATTTTTTTCTTATCATTCCATATATATAGCCTATACCCCTCCATGGTATCTTTACCTTGTCGTGGTGGAGTGGCTTGCGTGCTTAAATAATCCTGAGAGCTATGCCGGCGGTAGCATTGCTATCGATAGGGTTACCCATGCCGGACTGGTCGAAGGTGATAAGCCATACGAAAAAAGTTCCTTGGTCCAAAGAGTGACGGTCTGTCACCGTAAAAATAGAACCGTCAAGAAATGCGGATATGGGTTCAACTGGGGTAAAATTTTCCGGAGGTCAAATAGTCCCCCATTCGGTTCTGCGGGCGGGGACTACTTCAGGGAACCCATGCCAAAGGCTCAAACACAGGGACATGTTCCTAGGAACATGGAATGTTAGGACTTTATACAATAGCGGGGCACTAGAGATATTAACGCGGGAACTAGATAAATCACCCTTGGATATAGTCGCTTTACAGGAAGTTAGGTGGCCAGGAGAAGGTAGTCAGGAATCAGGAAGCTTTGCATTATACTACGGGGGTGCAGAAAGACCTGCATTTGGAACGGGTTTTTTAGTCAGAAGGAGGATCCTATCCGCTATCCGAGATATTAAATTTGTTAGTGATAGGGTATCATACATAATTCTAAAGGGTAAACAACATGATTTTATAATTGTAAATGTACATGCCCCCACAGAAGATAAAGATGACAAGATCAAGGACGAGTTCTATGAAGAATTAGAATGGTTATTGATAGCCTTTCATGATATCATATGAAAATTGTCTTAGGAGATTTTAATGCAAAAGTGGGGCGGGAAGATATATTCAAACCAACAATAGGCAAATTCAGTCTTCATGAAGATAGTAACGACAAGGGGGTTAGATTAGTCATATTTGCCACATCAAAGAATCTCATTGTTAAGAGCACAACATTTCAGCACAAGGATATTCATAAATACACCTGGACGTCCCCAGATGGAGAAACTCGTAACCAGATAGATCATGTATTAGTGGATAAACGCTGGCACATTAGCATCATCGATGTTTAAATCAGTTAGAGGGACAGACTGAAATTCGGATCATCATCTGGTCAGAGTGAAATTCAGACAACGGCTATCGCTTATGAGAGGAACAAACGCTAAAGATGATTCTGTAAAATTTGAATTAAAAAACTTGAAAAATGGTGAAATGCGGCAATAATACCAAATCAAATTGCTAATAGATATGAAGTACTGGAATCTTCTGATGACAATGAAGAAGAAACTGATACAAATAAAGAATGGGATGCTATAAGAGATACTATTAAATTGTCAGCATCAGAAAGCATTGGTTGTTTAAAAAAGAGGCAAAACAGGAAATGGTTTGATGAGGAATGTGCCAACACTGTAAAGAAAAGAAAGGTAGCAAAAATGAAATGGTTACACGAGCCAAATGAGGTAAATTTAGAGCAATTGGGTAGTATTAGACGGGAAACCACCAAGCTACTAAAGAGTAAAAAGAGGGAATATTTGAGAGAGAAGGTTAATGATCTTGAAATGAATGCAAAAAATAGGAATATTAGAGAATTATATCTGGGAATTAGTATAGAGAAGAAAGGGTTTCACGCTAGAACAAACATAATTCGGAATGAAAATGGGGATATGATTGCAGATTCCAAGAGTATATTAAATAAATGGAAAAGTTACTTTAATCAGCTATTAAATGTACATACAGAACAGGACATTGAGGAGGATAATTTACAGACGGCAGATATAACTTACTAGTCGTAGAACCAAGTGCATTAGAGGTTGAAATGGCGATTGAAAAATTGAAGATGTATAAAGCATCAGGTTCAGATGAGATCCCAGCAGAACTGATAAAATCAGGGGGAGAAAAATTGATGGACAAGATACGCTGGTTGCTTAGTATGATTTGGGAAAAAAGAGCTCTTCCAGATGAATGGAAGGAATCAATTATCGTACCAATTTATAAGAAAGGAGATAAAACTGCTTGCAACAACTACAGGGGCATCTCATTACTTTCAACTTCGTACAAAATTCTAACAAATATATTAGTAAGCAGACTTACTCCCTATATTGATGACATTCTAGGAGATCATCAATGTGGATTTAGAGAAATAGGTCTACAACAGATCAGATTTTAGTATAAGACAGATTTTCGAAAAGAAATGGGAATATAATGGTTCTGTACATCAACTGTATATAGACTTCAAAAAAGCATATGATTCAATTAAGAGGGAGAACTTATATAGTATCCTGCAGGAGTTTGGAATTCCTAAAAAGTTAGACTTATACGAATGTGTCTAAATGGCACAAAGAGTGGGGTGCTTGTAGGCAAACAATTTTCGCACACTTTTGAAATCCAGAATGGGTTGAAGCAAGGAGATGCACTATCTCCTCTACTATTTAATTTTGTACTAGAGCATGCCATTAAATCTTTAGAGAATGAGGAAGGCTTACAGCTGAATGGTATTAATAAACTGTTAGTTTATGCTGATGATGTAGTATTGTTAGCAGTGGCTGAATTCAAATACTTAGGAACAATAATCACAAATAGGAATGAGATGCACAAAGAAATTAAACATAGGCTCAATTCTGGAAATGCGTGCTATTATGCATTGCAGAGACTCGTGATGTCCCAACTGCTTTCAAAAAACGTTAAACTGAAAATATATAAAACTATTATTCTACCAGTTATATTATATGGGTGCGAAACATAGACTGTTACTTTAAGAGAGGAAAGGAGGTTACAAGTATTTGAGAATAAAGTACTTAGGAAAATTTTTGGACCAAAGAGAGATGAACAGACAGGTGAATGAGAAGAATACATAACAATGAACTACATGGTCTTTATGGGAAGCCAGATATAATAAGAATAGTTAAGTCTCGTAGACTGCGATGGGCAGGACATGTTGCAAATATGGGGAATGAAAGACTTGCATGGAAGCTTCTTGTAGGAAGGCCAGAGGGAAAACGCCCAGTTGGTAGACTAAGAATGAGGTGGGAGAATAACATTAACTATGATTTGAGGAAGTAGATTATACAGGGAATTATTGGAAAACATTAGCTCAAGATAGGGATGTATGGAGAGTTTATGTCCGTGCGGCCATGAACCTACGGGTTCGATAGTGCCAGTGAGTAAGTAAGTAAGTGTATATATATATTAAGATATATAATATATATATATATATATATATATATATAGCCTATATATGAGTATCTCTAATTCGAACTCGTTAGGTAAAGAAATGAGCAAAGATTTCTAGTAAATGTGGCAATTATTTTGAACATTTTAGTAGTAGAAACACAACGAAAATTCTGGAAAAAGAACTTAATTTAAATAACCACCAGGGTCACAGGTTTTCTCTCTCACCCCCTTGGAGTCCACTACAAAGGAGGTCTATTATATCAAACCTTTCAATTATTTATCTGGATTTTTCCGTGTCAAAAGGCGTACAGGTAGCTACATTTTTTAGATGTTTGCATATTGATATAGCCTTTAACTTTTCCTATTCTAAGAAACTCACTGGCTGTAATGAACCCGTAGGTTCATGGCGGACATAAGCTCTCCATAATTCTTATCCTCTAATATTTTGTAATCATACCCTGTATAATCTACACCCTCGAATCATGGATAATTTCATTCTCGCCTCATTCTTGGTTTACCAACTGGGCATTTTCCATCTTGTTTTCCTACAAGAAGCTTCCATGCAATATTCACAATTTATAATATCTATGCCTAATATGGATTTTCGTCAAATTATTTTTAAAATTTTTAGATTCTCCCTACTTTTGTGTTCATAATAGCTTCTGGTGGCAACATGGTCCTGGGGTCAACTCATTCTCTAACGGAAATAAGTAGGTCGTACTAGATGCTTGTTCTAGGGATAAGGCAGCAGTCATTTAGGGCTGACAACCCGCTGATATCAAGTGCGATGTCTAAAAAGAATGGGTGTCTTGTAAGTGAATCACTTTACTCATATAACTTGAAATAGCCCTACTTATAACTTTACTGCACAGGCCAACAAACAGGTCAAAAATACATTTTTTTTTTATATATTACATCTTATGCTTAAGTAAATTATATATATATATATATATATATATATATATATATATATATATATGTATAGCATATATATGAGTATCTCTAATTCGAACTCGTTAGGTAAAGAAATGAGCAAACATTTCTAGTAAATGTGGCAATTATTTTGAACATTTTAGTAGTAGAAACACAAGGAATATTCTGGAAAAAGAACTTAATTTAAATAACCACCCAGGGTCACAGGTATAACGTTCCATTTCTCTCTCACCCCCTCGGAGTCCACTACAAAGGAGGTCTATTATATCTAACCTTTCAATTATTTATCTGGAAATTTCAGTGGCAAAAGGAATAATAGCCTATGTAGGCCTACAGGTAGCTACATTTTTTTAGATGTTTGCATATTGATATAGCCTTTAACTTTTCCTATTCTAAGAAACTCACTGACTGTAATGAACCCGTAGGTTCATGGCGGACATAAGCTTTCCATAATTCTTATCCTCTAATATTTTGTAATCTTCCCCTGTAGAATCTACACCCTCGAATCATGGATAATTTTATTCTCCCCTCATTCTTGGTTTACCAACTCGGCATTTTCCATATTGTTTTTCCTACAAGAAGCTTCCATGCAATATTCACAATTTATAATAGCCTATCTATTGCCTAATATGGATTTTCGTCTCATTATTTTTAACAATTTTTAGATTCTCCTTACTTTTGTGTTCATAATAGCTTCTGGTGGCAACATGGTCCTGGGGTCAACTCATTCTCTAACGGAAATAAGTAGGTCCTACTAGATGCTTGTTCTAGGGATAAAGGCAGCAGTCATTTAGGGCTGACAACCCGCCTGATATCAAGTGCGATGTCTAAAGAGAAGTGGGTGCCTTGTAAGTGAATCACTTTACCCATATAACTTGAAATAGCCCTACTTTATAACTTTACTGCACAGGCCAACAAACAGGTCAATAATACATTTATTTTCATATTACATCTGATATGCTTAAGTTTTTTAACATCAACATATACTCCAATTTACATATTTTTGTGATCCTACTCTGAAATAATGGCAATGAAATTCCAACCCAGCAATTGTTGTAATAATTAATGAAAAAACCGCAGCTAAACATGTTGTTTGGGTTTGAACCCGAGATCTCCTTAATTGAAGCAACCTTCTCTGTACATATAATTAGTTAAATAAATAGTAATAATTGTTTTATCATTGGATCAAGCAAATTCATTAACTCCAAAATGACTAAATAAAGAGATCAAAAATACAAAATGTGAGCTATTGGAAACCACATGTACGACGATAAAAATAATTAGATCTTGTACCGTATAAATGTTTGTACAGTTTAATAGAGGAATTAAGCACGTTAAAGCATCATACCCACAGTTTATATAAATATTGTTCAATTTAGTTCCTTTTCCGTTTTGCACTTTAGCCTAATCTACCACAAGGAATGTTCTAAGATCGACGATTTAATAAAGCTGTTTTCATAGGCCTGCTAGTCGTTTATGATCTTTTATCTAGCCTATTTGCGTTCTAGATTTATTTTATGAAATTTTCAGTTGATCCATAATTTGTATGGTACCCATGTAGATTTATTTTTTCCTCGTTTATTGACATACTTTTTTAGTAGATTTTGAATAGGCCTACATAGCCTACAACATAATCTCCTTTTTTTTTCTGTCAGTAATTCAGTTGCATTCTTTGTTGTTTATTGATACACACATACACAAACGTGTAGCCTATACATAGGCCTATAGGCAGTCCACCGCAGTGGACTGGAAGTAGCGTGCTGCCATGTCACACAGGGGGCCCGAATTCTATTTCCGGTTGGAACAGACTAATGCGAGTGTTTTTTTTTTTTGGATTTTCCTCACTCTGCAAGACAAAAAAATATAGGGAGCTTAGGGCCCAACGGTTCCCGAAAATAATCCTACTGTCTTCATCATCCTTATCATTATCATCATCATCATCCTTCAACCGGTGTGGAAAGCAACTGGAGGCTGCCTCATCTATAGCCTAATTCCCTAGTAGAGCTGGAACGCATAGTATGAAAATGCTATGACTGCAGTGAAACACCTGCCCTCGGACAGAATTACTATGAATGGATATATTTAGGGCTATATAATTTATTTGTCCTGCGCCGTAGCCGAGTGGTTAAGGCAGGATATCTTAGCGCAAAGCTACGTGACTTCTACTGGTTCGAGTCTCCATGGGGGAAAAAATATTCTCTTGGAATTTCGGCCAGTAAGTTATAGATCGTCTGCGTCGTAGCCGAGCGGTTAAGGTACGAAGCCTTGGCGCAGAGCTACGGGACTTGCGCTGGTTCGAGTCTCCATGGGGGAAGAAATTTTCTCATGGTATTTTCGGTCAGTATGGGACCGGTGCCCACCCAGCATCGTGAGGCAATTGGGTAGCTACAATAAGTAGCGGCTCCAGGTTGAGGAACCAGCTATAACGGCTGGGGGACTCGACATGCTAACCACATGTCACCCCTACACTGGCTGTTGATCATCTACCTCTGTGATTGACACATGTGGATGTGAAGGGCCAGCAGCCGGCTGGTAAAAGGGCAACCGCTGAAAAGTGGAAAGACCCTCAATCGGATCGGAAGTTATAGGTCTATCAGACTGGTGCCCACCCAGCTTCGTGAGGCATTTTGGTAGCTAGAATTATTAGCGGCTCCAGGTTGAGAAAGGGGGCACTTCGTAGTGAAGTGGTTAAATCAGACGCTGCAAACCGTATGGTCGAGGGTTCGAGTCCCTGTGTGGTCAGGATTTCTAAACTCATTCAAACTTTCTGGTAGCACAATGGCCCTGGAGTCGACCCAGCCTCTAATGGAAATGAGTATCAGGCGCATGTCCTGGGGTAAATGCGGTCATCACGCAGAGCTGACAATCCGGCTGACATAAAGTGTCGATTGTCTAGAAAAAATGGGAACCTACTACTCCAAAGACTCCTTAGGCCTGTAGTGGAATCTCTTTACCTTTATCAGGTTGAGAAAACCAGATATAACGCCTCAGGAACTCTACATACTGACCAAATATCACCCAACATTGTCTGGTTGATCGTCTGCCTCTGTGATGAACACGTGTGAATGTGAGGCCAGCAGCCGAATGATAGGCTTGTCGCATCATGGAATGATGGTTTTTTTTTATTTGAACAAGCTTCCTTGATAATGATTTCATAAGATCGCACTACTAATCAATTCAGCTGTTAGAAAAACAAGAATTTACATAGCCTATATAAAAAGCTTTGTTACTATAGCTAGAAATATATTTTTTGTTCATATTTATAAACGCTTTAACAGGGAAGTTCGTATAGTTTTTTTAATAATACAGAGTGCGGCATAAGTCAATAACTGCAGATGGTTGCAAGGTAATAAAAATCAGATTGGTTGAAATTGGAGTTTGAATTCGGAATATCTTGAATATAATCTCAATCACTACTGCTTGAGGTGTCGAACCCATAGGTTTATGTCAGCGTGGACATACGTTCTCCATATATCCCTATTCTTGGCTAATATTTTCCAATCATGACACGTATAATCAATTCTCTTCAAATTGTAGTCAATTTTATCTTCCGCCTCATTCTTGGTCAACCAACTGGGCTTTTTGCTTCTGGTTTTCAAATAAGAATCATCCCTGCCCCTCTTTCAATTCCCTTCGAGCCACCTGTAAAGCGACTATATTTAAGTATGATTATGTTCATCGGATGAAAGATCACAGGACCCAAACAAATATTAGGCCTAAGATATCAATCTGCAGGGAGAAGAAGACCAGGACGTTCACTCAAAAACTTCCGAATGGTGTTTCTCTTGAGGCCGATACATGTAAAGAAATGATCTAAATTCGTGAATGAACTATGATGATGATAATCTATTTACTGCGTCTATGTCTAGTGTCCCAGATTAATATACAATACGGTATATTAATGGTCATATTAACGCAGAAATTGAATAAATCACCATTGGATGTAGTTGATTTACAGTTGACAAGGATTGGGAACGAATGAGAGAAATGGAAGCTTCTTGTTGGGAAACCAGAGGGAAAAACTCCAATTGGTAGAACAAGAATGATGGGGGAGAATAACATTAACTATGATTTGAGGAAATTATTAACCTTATTCAAGAGGTTATCGGAAAACATTATCCCGGAATAAGGATGTATGAATAGCTTATATTCACGCAGCAATAAACCAACGTGTTCGATAGTGCCAATTACCTCAATCAATAATGTTTGAGATTATATTCTGAAGGTCCCGTATTCAAACCCCAGTTTCAACCAATTTGATTTTTTTCCCTTGCAACCATTTGCAGTGGTTAACTGACTTATACCGCACTCTGTCTAATGAAGTAGTGAATATGATGGAACCAATCCTGGTAATGAACTTATTGATCTGCAAATTAACTGTTCATGGGATCCACTTTTTTTACAAGTGCCCGTAGTGAGATTGTGTCTTAACCTTAATGTTTTGGGATTGACTGATGGTTTGTTTACACATGTGCAGAAATCCCTCTTCCACTCATACCATACAGTATACGGAAGGCCAACATTTATCAACAGATTTAGTATGTAAAGAGATTATATGAATGAAGAATATGCAATCAGGCACTTCATTCACGAGATAAATTTAGACGAAATTAAAGGAAAATATTAATTAGAATATATATATTTTGTATGTGACAAATATACAGCAGGGAAATTATTGAAATTCTACCAATTAAATGCTCAGGAAGTTAAATTAAATATTTTGACCAAGGAAGTGAAATGAAATGTTTTCATCAAATTAATATTTTTGTGTGTCCGCCGCTATGGTCTTGAGATAGCATGCTGTCTTGTCATGCTGCTGGGCCGAGTTCAAGTGTCCTGTGTGAGGTTTTTTCGAGGGTTTTCCTCACCTGTAAGAACCGTGTCAGGAAACTTTAAGGCCCAAAAGTTTCCCAAATATCATATGGCCAATCTTTAGCATCATGATTCATATTTGTCTTAGACTGGATTTAGGATTAAGGGCTCTCCTGGCGCATCATCATCATATAGGCCTAATCGGGGAATTATAACCCTGACTTTCAGGCGTCCCAACCTCACAAGTTGGTCACAATTATGTCAATGCCAGAAAAATACAATCAGGGCCATTGAATATAAAAACTTTTTTTTTCGTACAGAAATAAAAGCTAAGAAATTTATAATCTAATAGGCTAATTCCGGTTCCTGCACTATCTTTCAAGCATAGTGGATTCTCTCTGTTTCCAAGGAGTTTTATAACATAGAGAACGAAATATAGGCCTACTTACTTACTTACTTACTTACTTACTTACTTACTCCACTGGCACTGTCGAACCAGTAGATTCATGGCCGCGCGGAAATAAGCTCGCCATACATCCCTGTCCTGAGCTAATGCTTTCCAATCATTCCCTGTATAATCTACTTCCCTCAAATCATAGTTAATGTTATTCTCCCACCTCATTCTTGGTCTATCAACTGGGCGTTTTCCCTCTGGCTTTCCTAAAAGAAGCTTCCATGCAAGTCTTTCATTTCCCATACGTGCAACATGTCCAGCCCATTGCAGTCTACGAGACTTAACTGTTCTTATTATATCTGGCTTCCCATAAAGACCATGTAGTTCATTGTATTGTATTCTTCTCCATTCACCTGTCTGTTCATCTCTCTTTGGTCCAAAAATTTTCCTAAATACTTTATTCTCAAATACTTGTAATATCCTTTCCTTCCTTAAAGTAAGAGTCCATGTTTCGCATCCATGTAATATAACTGGTAGAATAATAGTTTTATATATTTTCAGTGTAACGTTTTTTGAAAGGAGTTGGGACATCAAGAGTCTCTGCAATGCATAATAGCACGCATTTCCAGAATTGAGCCTATGTTTAATTTCTTTGTGCATCTCATTCCTATTTGTGATTACTGTTCCTAGGTATTTGAATTCAGCCACTTCCTCAAAATTTCCCTCATTTGCCCATTTCCATTATATAATGAATTTCTATGTGTGGCCATATATTTAGTTTTATTGATATTTACTTCCAATCCTAATTTCTTAGTGTTACTCAATAGTGTGTGCGTGTTGGCCTTTAGTATCTCCTCGCTATCTGTCAATAATACTACATCATCAGCATAAACTAACAGTTTATTAATACTATTCAGTTATAAGCCTTCCTCATTCTCTAAAGATTTAATGGCATGCTCTAGTACAAACTTAGATAGTAGAGGAGATAGTGCATCTCCTTGCTTGAACCCATTCTGGATTTCAAAATTGTCCGAAAACTGTTTGCTTACACGCACTCTACTCTTTGTGCAATTTAGACACATTTGGATAACTCTAACTTTTTAGGAATTCCGAATTCCAGTAGGATAACTTCTCCCTCTTAATTGAATCGCATGCATCGGTAGGGGTATATGGTTGATGTACAGTACCATTATATTCCCATTCCTTTTCGAAAATCTGTCTTATAGACCTACTAAAAATCTGATCTCTTGTAGACCTGTTTCTTCTAAATCCACATAGATGATCTCCTAGAATGTCACCAATATAGCGAGTAAGTCTGATTACTAATATATTTGTTAGAATTTTGTACGAAGTTGAGAGTAATGGGATGCTCCCTGTAGTTATTGCAATCAGCTTTATTTCCTTTGGTATTAATTGGTACGATAATTGATTCTTCCATTCATCTGGAAGAGCTTCTTTTTCCCAAATCATACTAAGCAACCAGCGTATCTTGTCCATCAATTTTTCTCCCCCCCCTGATTTTATCAGTTCTGCTGGGATCTCATCTGAACTTGATTCTTTATACATCTTCAATCTTTCAACCGTCATATCAACCTCTAATGCACTTGGCCTCTGCGACTAGCATTTCTGCCGTCTGTAAATTATCCGCCACAATGTCCTGTTCTGTATGTACATTTAATAGCTGATTAAAGTAACTTTTCCATCTATTTAATATACTCCTGGAATCTGCAATCACATCCCCATTTTCATTCCGAATTATGTTTGTTCTAGCCTGAAACCCTTTCTTCTCTATACTAATTCCCTGATATAAATCTCTAATGTTCCTATTTTTTGCATTCATTTCAAGATCATTAATCTTCTCTCTCAAATATTTACTCTTTTTACTCTTTAGTAGCTTGGTGGTTTCCCGTCTAATACTACCCAATTTCTCTAAATTTACCTCATTTGGCTCGTGTAACCATTTCATTTTTGCTAGCTTTCTTTTCATTACAATGTCGGCACATTCCTCATCAAACCATTTCTTGTTTTGCCTCTTTTTTAAACAACCAATGCTTTCTGATGCTGACAATTTAATAGTATCTCTTATAGCCTCCCATTTTTTATTTATATCAGTTTCTTCTTCGTTTGCCACATTGTCATCGGAAGATTCCAGTACTTCAAATCTATTAGTAATTTTGATATGGTATTCTTGCTGCATTCCATCATTTTTCAAGTTTTTTTAATTCAAATTTTACAGAATCATCATTAGCGTTTGTTTCCTCTCATAAGCGATAGTCGTCTGATTTTCACTCTGATCAGATGATGATCCGAATTGCAGTCTGTCCCTCTAACTGATCTAACATCAATGATGCTACTGTGCCAGCGTTTATCCACTAATACATGATCTATCTGGTTCCGAGTTTCTCCATCTGGGGACGTCCAGGTGTATTTATGAATATCCTTATGCTGCAATGTTGTGCTCTTAACAATGAGATTCTTTGATGTGGCAAAAGTGATTGGTTGAAACTAGAATTTGAGTTCGGAATCTCTAGAATATATTCTCAATCACCACTGCTTGAGGTATCGAACCCGTAGGTTCATGTCCGCGTGCACATACATTTTCCATACATCTGTATTCTGGGCTAATATTTTTCCAATCATCTCCTGTATAATCTATTTGCTTAAAATTGTAGTCTATTTTATCTTCCACCTCATTCTTGGTCAACCTACTGGGCTTTTTCCTTCTGATTTAAAAATAATATTCATCCCTGCCCCTCTTTCATTTCCCATTCAAGCCACCCGTAAGGGACTATATCCAAGGATAATTAATCTAATTACTGCGTTAAGATTTCTAGTGTCCCACACTAATAGGCCTATTCAGTACGATATATTAATGGTTGGCTATACCCTTGGATATAGTCGCTTTACAGTTGACAAGAAGTGGGAATGAAAGAGGGGAATGGAAACTTCTTGTTGGAAAACCAGAGGGGAAAAGTTCAGTTCGTAGAATAAGAATGAGGTGGGAGAATAATATTAACTATGATTTGAGGGAAGTGATTATCTTATACAAGAGATTATTGGAAAAAAATTAGCCCAGAATAAGAATGTATGAAGAGCTGATGTTCACGCGGCAATGAGCCCACGGGTTCGATAGTGCCAATTACCTCAAGCAGTAGTATTTTGAAACCCAAGTTTCAACCAGTCTGATTTTTTTCCCTTGCAACCATGTACAATAGTTAACTCACTTATGCCGCATTCTGTATTAGGCTATGAAGTGGAGAATATGAAATTAATCCTGGTAATAAACTTACTATAGGCCTGTGTACAGCATTTGCCTTGACAACTGAAATAAACCACAGAAGAAGAAGTCAGGTTGGTCGATATTGGGGTTTGAACCTGGTAACTCCAGACTACGAGTCTCAAACACTACTGAATGAGCTCCTTTCATGAAAGTTAGGCCTATTTATACAGTAAATCTTTCCGCCATAATATTTTCAAATAAAATATTTTATAAAAGAAAATGTGACATACATACATTTACCGAAAGAATATCTAAGGAATAAGTTTCTAAAGGAAAATCCATTACACTAGAATTTATTTTAAAAAAACATAGCACATGTCCTAATAGTTTTTGGAAATTAAATTTAATATAAAACTAGTGGAAGAATGTAATAATTCTGTTTTATTATTTAAAACAGAAATGGTTTAGGTTCTTTGGAAATATAAAATATTGGGATTTTCCAGTTTAACCTGCTAATGCTTTTGTTTTGTCATCCCTTTTCTCTTATCATTTTGTTTCTTGAAGTTGCCATGGTAACATAACATTCCTTGCTACAGATAGGCTAACCTTTCTATTGTATTCTCGCAGCATTTTTCCTAAATCCTTAATTAAAGGCAAAGTTCAGTTTTTACCTGCATGTTCTGGGGTTTGAGTGCATCAAAATAACCTCAACATTAAACTTAAAATAATCTATTTTTATAAATAAACTCCAGAACCTTCGAGCGACTGTATAGAATGGTGCAGCCTTAACTTCCTACCAAACCAAGGTGATTCTAAGACCTATATGGGATAAAATTAATTAAATAAAAGATTTAATATAGCCTAGCCTAATTACACTACTATTATATAACTTCAGAAACAGTTTTGGATCATTTTAAACCTAGGGCTTATAGATACCGGGTGCGGCAGCATAACTTCCTTTTTTAAAATGTGCGCCATTTAGTCGGTTGATGTCGTAGCGGAGCGCTAGTGGTCTCGTTCGAGAGGGGGGACTATAAAGTTTTGTCCTGACACAGTTCAGTCGCCATCATGCGTTGGAACAGTGAGGAGCGTGCGTTTGCCATTGAGGCCTACTTTTCGAGCGGATGTTCTGTGATCGCAACCCGGCGTGCCTTTCGGAATCGCTTTAATTTAGCCCCGTTGGCCCCTGTCCCGGACCGGAAATCAATTGTTACGTGGGTCACTACGTTCAGACAAACTGCAAGTGCGACAAGACGAAGAACTGGAGTCCCTCGGCCGATTAGATCACCTGAGAACATTGAGGTAGTGAGAGCTTCAATGTTGCGATCACCACGGCGTTCTGCGCGCAAACATGCGTCTGCCCTTGGACTTTCCGATCGTTCTGTAAGGAGAATACTTCATGATGATCTTCATTTCCATCCATACAAGATGGCAATTGTGCAGGAACTTTCTGAACGTGACTTCAGTTCTCGGAGGAACGCGTGTGAGGTTCTTCTGGAAGTCATTCCTGAGGACGCTATTGTTTTTTTTAGTGATGAAGCCCATTTTCATTTGTGTGGATCCGTCAACAAACAAAACATGCGCTACTGGGGTGACACCAATCCTCGACAATTGCATCAAAGGCCTTTGCATTCACCTAAAGTCACAGTGTGGTGTGCAATTTCCTCAAGTGGAATTATTGGTCCCTGGTTCTTTGAGGAAAATGAAGTCACAGTGACAGTGAATTCGGACCGGTATGTAAACATGTTACAGGAATTTTTTTTCCCACGGCTAGATGAGTTGGACTTAGGGGACACTTGGTTCCAACAAGACGGTTGCAACGGCACACACTTCAAGAGCCTCGATGACTGTTTTGAGGGAAACACTTCCCAGAGCACCTTATCTCAATTAGGGGCGATTTGAAGTGGCCGGCCCGCTCTCCCGATTTGACCCCTTGTGATTTTTTTCTATGGGGTTATTTGAAATCCCGTGTTTATGTGAACTGTCCAAGGACCCTACAAGATTTGAAGACCAACATCCAGGAAGAAATTGCCAACATAACGCCTGCTATGCTGGCAGGAGTCATGACAAACGCCAGAAATCGGTTTACTCAGTGTATGGAGAATGGGGGACGTTACCTACCTGATTTGATCTTCAAAACTGAGTAAAACAAAACTTTATGTATGTGCCTATATTATAAAAAACGAATAAAATGTTTCTGATTCATACAATGCATTTTATTAAGTTTTAAAAAAAAGGAAGTTATGCTGCCGCACCCTGTAATTATATGTCCACCGCTGTGGTCTCGAGGTAGCGTGCTGCCTTGTAACGCAGCGGGCCCGGGTTCGATCCCCGGTAGGGACAGTTTTTCTGGGTGTGGTTTTTATCGGAGTCAAGAAAACTTTAAGGCCCAAACGGTCCTCGAAATCATATGACCATCATCATCCTTCGCTGGTGTGGAAAACAACGGGAAGCTACCACACCTACATTTCCCTAGTAAAGCTGCAAAGCATATAGCATGAAAATGCTATGATTGCAGTGAAGGATCTGCCCTCGACCACAATTACTATGGATGGAGATAAGTTACATATATATATCTAATTCGAACTCGTTAGGTAAAGAAATTAGCAAACATTTCTAGTAGCCTAAATGTGGCAATTATTTTGTACATTTTAGTAATAGAAACACAAGGAAAATTCTGGAAAAAGAACTTAATTTAAATAACCACCCAGGGTCGCAGGTATAACGGTCGTTTCCTCTCTCACCCCCTCGGAGTCCATTACAAAGGAGGTCTATTATATCTAACCTTTCAATTATTTATCAGGAAATTTCTGTGTCAAAAGGATTAATACGTACAGGTAGCTACATTTTTTAGATGTTTGCATATTGATATAGCCTTTAACTTTTCCTATTCTAAGAAACTCACTGGCTCTAATGAACCCGTAGGTTCATGGCGGACATAAGCTCTCCATAATTCTTATCCTCTAATATTTTGTAATCATCCCCTGTATAATCTTACTTACTTACTTACTTACTTACTCACTGGCACTATCGAACCCGCAGGTTCATGGCCGCACGGACATAAAGTCTCCATGCATCCCTATCCTGAGCTAATGCTTTCCAATCATTCCCTGTATAATCTACTTCCCTCAAATCATAGTTAATGTTGTTCTCCCACCTCATTCTTGGTCTACCAACTGGGCGTTTTCCCTCTGGCTTTCCTACAAGAAGCTTCCATGCACGTCTTTCATTCCCCATACGTGCAACATGTCCTGCCCATCGCAGTCTACGAGACTTAACTGTTCTTATTATATCTGGCTTCCTATAAAGACCATGTAGTTCATTGTATTGTAGTCTTCTCCATTCACCTGTCTGTTCATCTCTCTTTGGTCCAAAAATTTTCCTAAGAACTTTATTTTCAAATACTCGTAATCTCCTTCCTGTATAATCTACACCCTCGAATCATGGATAATTTCATTCTCCCCTCATTCTTGGTTTACCAACTCGGCATTTTCCATCTTGTTATTTTTCTACAAGAAGCTTCCATGTAATATTCACAATTTATAATATCTATTGCCTGATATGGATTTTCGTCTCATTATTTTTAACAATTTTTTAGATTCTCCTTACTTTTGTGTTCATAATAGCTTCTGGTGGCAACATGGTCCTGGGGTCAACTCATTCTCTAACGGAAATAAGTAGGTCCTACTAGATGCTTGTTCTAGGGATAAAGGCGGCAGTCATTTAGGGCTGACAACCCGCCTAATATCAAGTACGATGCCTAAAAAGAAGTGGGTTCCTTCTAAGTGAATCACTTTACCCATATAATTTGAAATAGGCCTACTTTATAACTTTACTGCACAGGCCAACAAACAGATCAATAATACGTTTATTTTCATATTACATCTGATATGCTTAAGTTTTTTAACATCAACATATACTCCAATTTATTTATTTTTGTGATCCTACTCTGAAATAATGGCAATGAAATTCCAACCCAGCAATTGTTGTAATAATTAATGAAAAATCGCAGCCAAATATGTTGTTTGGGTTTGAACCCGAGATCTCCTTAATTGAAGCAACCTTCTCTGTACATATAATTAATTAAATAAATAGTAATAATTGTTTATATCGTTGGAGCAAGCAAATTCATTAACTCCAAAATGACTAAATAAAGAGATCAAAAATACAAAATGTGAGCTAGGCCTAGGCTACATGAATGTTATTGGAAACCACATGTATGACAATAAAAATAATTAGATCTTGTACCGTATAAATGTTTGTACAGTTTAATAGAGAAATTAAGCACGTTAAAGCATCATACCCACAGTTTATATAAATATTGTTCAATTTAGTTCGTTTTCCGTTTTGCACTTAAATGTAATCTACCACAAGGAATGTTCTAAGATCAACGATTTAATAAAGCTGTTTTCATAGACCTGCTAGTCGTTTATGATATTTTATGTAGCCTATTTGCGTTCTAGATTTATTTTATGAAATTTTTAATTGGTCCATAATTTGTATGGTACCCATGTAGATTTATTTTTTCCTCCTTTATGTGCATAATTTTTTAGTAGATTTTGAGTCGGCCTACATAGCCTATAACCTAATCTCCTTTTTTTTTCTGTCAGTAATTCAGTTGCTTAATTTGTTGTTTATTGACTAACCCACACACACAAACATATAGCCTATACATAGGCCTATAGGCAGTCCACCGCAGTGGTCTGGAAGTAGAGTGCTGCCATGCCACACAGGGGGCCCGAGTTCGGTTTCCGGTTGGAACAGGCTAATGCGCGAGGTTTTTTTTGGAATTTTTCCTCACTTGTTAGACAAAAAATATAGGGAGCCCAACGGTTCCCGAAAATCATCCGACTGTCATCATCATCATTATCATCATCATTCTTCACCAGTGTGGAAAGCAACTGCAGGCTACCACATCTATAATATTCCCTAGTAGAGCTGGAAAGCATAGTATGAAAATGCTATGATTGCAGTGAAACACCTGTCCACGCACAGAATTACAATGGATGGATATATATATATATATATATATGGGCCTATATAATTTGTTTGTCCTGCGCCGTAGCCGAGTGGTTAATGCAGGATATCTTAGCGCAAACCTACGTGACTTCTACTGGTACGAGTCTCCATGGGGGAAGAAATATTCTCTTAAAATTTCGGCCAGTAACTTATAGGTCTATCAGACTGGTGCCCACCCAGCTTCGTGAGGCATTTTGGTAGCTAGAATTATTAGCGGCCCTAGGTTGAGAAAGGGGGCACTTCGTAGCGAAGTGGTTAAGGCAGTACGCTGCAAACCATATAAGTTATGGTCGAGGGTTCGAATCTCTGTGGGGTCAGGATTTCTAAACCCATCCAAACTTTCTGGCAGCACTATGGCCCTGGAGTCGACTCAGCCTCTAATGGAAATGAGTCCCAGGCGCATGTCCTGGGGTAAATGCGGTCATCACGCAGAGCTGACAACCCGGCTGACATAAAGTGTCGATTGTCTAGAAAAATTGGGAACCTGCTACTCCAAAGACTCCTTAGGCCTGTAGTGGGATCACTTTACCTTTATCAGGTTGAGAAAACCAGATATAACGCCTCGGGAACCCTACATACTGACCAAATGTCACCCAACATTGTCTGGTTGATCGTCTGCCTCTGTGATGAACACGTGTGAATGTGAGGCCAGCAACCGAATGATAGGCTTGTCGCATCATGCAGTGATTTTTTTTTATTTGAACAAGCTTCCTCGATAATGATTTCATAAGATCGCACTACTAATCAATTCAGTTGTAGAAAAACAAGAATTTACATAGGCTATTCAATACTAGGCCTATATAAAGAAGCTGGGTTATTTTAGCTAGAAATATATTTTTTCGTTCTTATTTATAAACGCTTTAACAGGGAAGTTCGTATAGTTTTTTAATAATATAGAGTGCGGCATAAGTCAATCATTGCAGATGGTTGGAAGGGAAAAAAAAAAAAAAAAAAAAAGTCAGATTGGTTGAAACTGGAGTTTGAATTCGGAATCTCTAGAATATAATCTCAATCACCACTGCTTGAGGTGTCGAACCCATAGGTTTATGTCCGCGTGTACATAAGTTCTCCATAGCCCATATTCTGGGCTAATATTTTCCAATCATGTCCTGTATAATCAATTTTCTTCAAATTGTAGTCAATTTTATCTTCCACCTCATTCTTGGTCAACCAACTGAGTTTTTTCCTTCTGGTTTTCAAATAAGAATCATCAATGCCCCTCTTTCATTTTCCTTCGAGCCACCTGTAAAGCGACTATATTTAAGTATGATTATGTTCATCGGATGAAAGATCACAGGATACCCAAACAAATGTTAGGCCTAAGATATCAACTTGCAGGAAGAAGAAGACCAGGACGTCCACTCAAAAGACTTGTGAATGGTGTTTCTTTTCAGGCCGAAACAGGTCAACAAATGACCAAAATTCGTGAATGTACTATGATGATAGGGTAATTACTGCGTTAAGATGTCTAGCGTCCCGGATTAATAGCCTATACAGTACGGTAGCCTATATTAATGGGACGATAGACATATTTTCTTCTTCTTCTTCGTCAGGCTCTACGACTTCCAGTGGAATGTCTTGGCCTTCTCAACCAGTTTACGCCACTTCTTCCTATCTTGTGCAGTAGATTTCAAATCAGAAATCCCCATTTCTCTCAAATCTTCAATTACGTCATCTTCCCATCGATCCTTGGGCCTTCCCCTTGGTCTTGTTCCCTGTGGCTTCCAATTTGAAATATCATTCGGCAATCTTCCCTTTGGCATTCATAGTGTATGTCCAAACCATTGTAATCTTTTGGATATGATGAAACTAACTATATTTTCTTGAGGTATAATTCGTCATTCCTTCTCAACCTCCAAGCTCCATTTTCCTTTACTGGACCTAGCACTCTTCTAAATATTTTCCTCTCAAACGTTAATAGTCTTAATTTATCTGCTTCTTTTAGTACCCAGGTTTCAGCTCCATAATATATGATTGGTATTATTATTGCTGTAGGCCTATATAATTTGAATTTAACATTTTTTGATATTAATTTGCTTTTGAATATATCGAAATTAGCAAAATATGCTTTATTCCCTTGCGATATTCTTGTTTTGATTTCTTCTTCAACAGTATTATTATCGTTTAGTATTGTGCCTAGGTACTTAAAGGAGTTAATTTGATCAATACAGTCACTATTTATAGTTAGTTCAGTCAAATTTGTTTTATTTCTCATACATCTTAAATATTTTGTTTTATTTAGATTGATTACAAGCCCATATTTTATACTTTCATTTTTCAATTTGTCAAAGGTTTCCAGTAGGGAATTTTTTGTTCTTACTGTTATTATTACATCATCAGCATATGCAAGACATTGTTTTAGTCTTGTTGAAATATTTCCTCTTAGATCAAGTTGTTTTAAGACCATATCCATTACTATACAGAATAATGTCGTAGATAAAGGATCTCCCTGTTTGACCCCAGAGTTTACTTCAATCGCATCGCTGAGTGCGTTGCTACATTTTAATCTTACTTTGGTATCTATCAAGGTTAAAGCTATTAATTTTATTAATTTTTTAGGTATCTCATATTCACGTAGACTTTCAATTATTTAGACATATTAAGGCAGAAATTTAATAAATCACAATTGGATGTAGTTGCTTTACAGATGACAAGGATTGGGAACGAATGAGGAAAATGGAAGCCTCTTTTTGGAAAACCAGAGGGAAAAATTCCAATTGGTAGAACAAGAATGAGTTGGGAGAATAACATTAACTATGATTTGAGGAAATTATTAACTTATACAAGAGATTATCGGAAAACATTATCCCGGATAAGGATGTATGAATAGCTTATGTTCACGCAGCAATAAACCTACGTGTTCGATAGTGCCAATTATCTCAATCAATAGTGTTTGAGATTATATTCTGAAGGTCCCGTATTCAAACCCCAGTTTCAACCAATCTGATTTTTTTCCTTGCAACCATTTGCAGTGGTTAACTGACTTATACCGCACTCTGTCTAATGAAGTAGTGAATATGATGGAACCAATCCTGGTAATGAACTTATTGATCTGCAAATTAACTGTTCATGGGATTCACTTTTTTTACAAGTGCCCGTAGTGAGATTGTGTCTTAACTTTAATGTTTTGGGATTGACTGATGGTTTGTTTACACATGTGCAGAAATCCCTCTTCCACTCATACCATACAGTATAGGCCTACGGAAGGCCAACATTTATCAACAGATTTAGTATGTAAAGAGATTATATGAATGAAGAATATGCAATCAGGCACTTCATTCACGAGATAAATTTAGACGAAATTAAAGGAAAATATTAATTAGAATAGGCCTATATAAATTTTGTATGTGACAGGTTTACAGCAGGGAAATTATTGAGATTTTACCAATTAAATGCTTAGGAAGTCAAATGAAATATTTTCATAAAGGAAGTGAAATGAAGTGTTTTCATCAAATTAATATTATTATGTGTCCACCGCTGTGGTCTTGAGATAGCATGCTGTCTTGTCATGCTGCGGGACCGAGTTCAAGTCGGGACAAGTTTCCTGTGTGAGGGTTTTCCTCACCTGTAAGAACCGTATCAGGAAACCTTAAGGTCCAAACGTTCCCCAAATATCATATGGCCAATCTTTAGCATCATGATTCATATTTGTCTTAGATTGGATTTAGGATTAAGAGCTCTCCTGGCTCATCACCATCATATAATCGGGGAAGTATAACCCTGACTTTCAGGCGTCCCAATCTCACAAGTTGGTCACAGTTATGTCAGTGCCAGAAATGACAATCAGGACCATTGAATATAAAAACATTTTTTTTCGTAATAAAATAAAAGCTAAGAAATTTATAATCTAATAATTCCGGTTCCTGCCCTATCTTTCAAGCATATATCTGCTTCGAAGGAGTATTATAACATAGAGACGAAATATAGCTTCCTCTATTCTTCTTTGATATGTAGTAAGATAAAGGATCACTAGATGGCAGAATACATTTCCAATGTTTCCAATGGTGGCCAATAAAGATGACGGAATCTAAATGTTTGATTCAAGTATAAGTTTATTCAATAATAATAATTGTGGACTGTTATTATATTGTTAGTAATTTTAAGGATAATTTAGACAATGTGTGATATGTTAAAAGAATTGAAACAGCGGTGTCAGAAAAGGAAAAAACTTCTTGCACAAACGGTGATATAACCTCTTAGTTTGAATTAGCTTTAATTATTACAATTATATACTTTCTTTTTATGTCCCATGGCATTAATTAAATTTGGGATACGAATTGAAATTCCTTGTAGGATCCTGGAGTGCCTTTTATTAAGATACTCCATTAATTAAATCACCAAGTAATTTTAAATTTTATGAATGCTGATTTATATTCAGGAATATGATTAGATTATTTGGGTGACCGATATTTGTTTTTGATTTCTTTAGTTTGGAGTATCAAATGTTGATAAACTTCGTCAAGCACTTGGGACACTAGTAGAAGCGCCTGGAAAGAAGGTTTATCGAGAAAGTACTCCTCCAGAAGAAAGTGTCCAAGAAAAAAATTGTTGCAGATGACACAAGCACTGATTAATTAGTGTACACAGATTCATCTACATTCCTGAAAGTAAGCCTTTTGTTTAATACTCTCTCATGGTAATTTTGTAGCTCTTGATGCTCAGACTTCCCATAAACTGTTGCTTTATGTGTTGAACATTGAATATTGAAACTAATTTAAGATAAATTTGAAGGGAAAAAATTAGGCTGAGGTACTTTTTTGGCAGACACAATTCTACACTTACATTCTTATGCCACTGATGCACTAAACACTTGTAAACACGTTTCGTACTATTTTATACATTTTGGAACCATTTGTAAGCATTTTGGAAAAACTGCACTTAAACTAGCGTGAAATATTTTCAAAGTCCTATAGAACAACAGTGTGCATGCACCAGAGTTTATAGAGCCAGCAATAACCCACAATCGATTATCATCCTTGATTACTATTCGTCGTTATGAAATTTAAATGACCAATATTTGCAATAAATCCCCAAATCTATGTTTAAAAAATATATTAATAACATTAAAATTACCAAACGTTTATTAAAAATGGATGTACACTTACTTACCTCTCCCTAACGCTGACCCAACTAGCGATAAGTCAAAACAGCAATAGAAAAATAATAGACTAAGTAATATATTCTCTGGAGAAAATAGCAATTAGCATCAAAATATTGTCTAACAGTATCATAATATTGTGATTTGCATATTTAAATAAATACTTCAAAATTGTCTAATAATGTTATAAAAATTGTTTGAAAAAGTTTAAAATTGTAAATAATGTTAGTAAATACAGAAAAAGTGTAAAATAGTAAATAATGTTAGTAAATACAGAAGAAGAGCTATAGTTTACAACAATATTACTGAAAAATCAAGCGCTAGTAGAAGTGCAGTTGAGCCAACATTCCTTACGATTATTAAGTATTTATAAATTACGCAAAATTTGTGCATCGGGTTCTAGAGACTCGGAAATGCTTCATGTAACATCCGTTAGGTGGCTCTCAAATCGGAGTTACCAACATTTGAAAATAATTTCAAACCATATTTAGTGTTAGTGTACATAAAATTAGTTTATAGTTTATTAAATAACATGCATGTAAATTGTTTTGTTAGGTTAGGAAATGGGAAATGGTTTACGTTCATTTTTTTTCTAGCATTTGGGAATAAATAATATGCATGTAAATTGTTTTCTTTGGTTAGGAAATGGCAAGTTAGTTTACGTCCATTTTTTTTAGCATTTGGGAATTTATTCCCAAAGTTGGTAACACCGACTGCAGAGCCATGTACTGGAGGCTACATTATCATTACAGCAACTCCTGCATCTTGCACATGCGCACTTCGATTCTGTGCAACTTAAAAGAATTTGTGTCTGCCAAATACCCGACTTTTTCCAAAAATTATACCTATGCTCTAACTGGGACTCGGGTTTTCTAGGCCAATGCTCTACCGACTGAGCTATTTGGGCGAGTTTCAATCTCTTATACACACTGTCAATTCCCGCACACCAAATGCCATGAAATATTTGCTTCTGTCTTGCAAATGGCAACTTCTTTATTAAGAAGACAGTTATTTGGGACTTTTACATTACATTATAATGTCAGTATGGCTTCTTTCAATGTTTTTATTATTCAATTCATGCATCTCAATGATTGATAAATCATATATGAAGAGAAAATTATAATCTATTCTCTAATATCCATCCATAGTAATTCTGCCCGATGGGCAAGTCTTTCACTGCAATCATAGCATTTTTCATGCTATGCTTTGCAGCTTTACTACAGGGTATTATATTTGTGGTAGCTTCCTGTTGCTTTCCACACCTCGGTGAAGGATGATGATGATAATGATAAGGATGATGATGTTGGGAAAACTTTCCAATAACTTACTCACTCAATGAATTTTTCAAGTTCTACAGAATATTAGTGTGCATGCACAAACATTTATAGAATTTAATTTAAGAAAAAAAAATTAATGTTTGAACTGGGATTTGAACTCTGGACCCCGAGTTCTACGTACTAGTGTGCTGTCCATTACACCATTTGAACGACGATACAAACATTAACATTTCTTTCATCATCATCATCATCATAGTACATTCACGAATTTAGGCCATTTGTTGACCTGTTTCGGCCTCAAGAGAAACACCATCCAGAAGTCTTTTGAGTGGACGTCCTGGTCTTCTTCTTCCTGCAGGTTGATATCTTAACATTAGTTTGGGTATTCTGTGATCTTCCATTCGATGAACATGTTGTATCCATCTTGACTTATAATCAGAAATTTTGTTTTCTAAAGATTCCATGTGTAATTCTTCTAAGATGTCTTCATTTTTTTTGTGATCTAGTAGTGTGTATCCTGCAGTCCTCCGAAGATATCTCATTTCAGCAGATCTAAGTCTCTGTATATCCTTCTGTTTCAACGTGCATACTTCGCTACCATACAAAAGAGTTGGAAGAGCCAGTGTTTTATACACTTTCAGTCTTGAATGCTTTTGGACTAACTGTGGCTTGAAGATAGAATTTATTAACCCTAAAATTCTTAAAAATTTGGATATTTTTGCATTTACATCCTTTTCTTCTTCATATGAGATATTGCATCCTAGATATTTCTTTCAACTTATACAATTCTCATTCGTCTGAAGGCTAATAGCTGTCACTACCATCACGCCAACTGACTTTTTCTGTTCAGAAGTATTTTTATTGAGATTTATTTATTACTTTTTAATGGCAAAGCTCATATGTTTAATGTTTTTATTTGAATTAACATTTTCCAGTCGCCAGATGGTACCACATATTTGTGAGAGTGGTGTGACCATCTTTTGCAATTAATTTGCATACATGCTTATAGAAATGAAAGTATACCAACTTGCCCCTTCATAACCTAACTAAATACGATTTTTATTTAATTTTAATAGATCTTAATTTAATCTTAAATTAAACCTCATAGTGATTTTTTCCTATAAAATTTCAATATTTGCATATTATTTATTAAACTATAAATTAATTTGGTGTACACTAACTTGTCCCACCAGAACCTAGCAAAATGAAGTGAGTGAACATCCATTTCTTAAAATATGTTTTGTAATTAATTTTGGATGTTGGTCACACTGATTTCACATATATGGCCTGTCATCTGGCAAAAGTTCCATTAAGGGCCGGTTGTACAAACTCGGTATAAGTTCGGAAAACATGCTACCTCAAGTTTCAGCCAGAGTTGCGTTGTACCATGACAGTATATTACCTTACCAGGAGCATAAACTCAATAGACTTTGTAAGGTCATTTCAAGCCTGATTTTGAGAAATACTTGTGTTAAAGATGGCCGATGGCAATTTATTTATCGATACCGATCGTAATGACGAAGTGTTTTATAATATGTTTCTCAACACTCGGAAACTCAGAAAAATCAGGGGAAGACCGGATCATATTGAAAATTACAATGATGAAGAATTTTTCGTCCGCTTTCACCTTGATAATGATAAAGAATAAATTAAAGAAATTCCAACAACAGAAAAGGTTACAGGAATACACCACCTTACAACATGATTCCAAGAAAGATGTAAAATTCAGGAAATTTACTTACCATCCTGAAGTTCATAATAAGTTTCAAAACATTTTCAGAAAATTTAATATAACATTAGCTCCAATTAACAAATTCAGCCTGGGTAATCTTCTATTAACTAATAATAAATGTAACATCCCAGACAACAAAAAATCTGAAATTTATCAAACTGATTGCAAAGATTGCAACAGGATATATATAGGAAAAACAAAAGGAACTTGGAAACTCGTAAAAAAAAGAACACTTGAGAAACATAAAGAATGGAGAAATTGAAAAATCAGCTATAGCAGCACATAGTATATTAGAGCATCATAGGATTGAAAAAGAAGCAAAACTTTTGAAACATCTATCTAAACCTTTGGAGTTAACAGTTTGGGAAAAAATATATACTCAAAAAAAACCGTACTAGAACCATGAACTTCGAGATTCTGGACGAACCGAGCTTGATTACAAAGTTCTTCAAAAATACAACAGATGGCAGTTTAGAAAATGATTCATTCAAAAGAACACCAGATGGCAGTTTGGATAATTACCGGCAAAAGAAAGAATTGACAGTCGTGAAAACAGCTGACGACGACAATGGTTCCATGATACTGCAGTGCTATGTTTAAAAAAACATAGAAGTATGAGGTAAGAAGAAATCACGATTCATTTAATTCTTATTAATTTAACCTCATAATGTTAAAAATTCCCAAATTTAATATATAAATAATACATCTCTTCATATACTATTTTATTGATTTTAGGCAGGCTTTTGATAGTATAAACAGGCATGGGCATAGCGAGGTAGATGGAGGGGGGTGCGCAAGCGCACCCCTTGATTTTTACCAATTAACACTAGATAGAATGAGATTTTCTTCTATCCAAAATTAAGTGTAAAATGTTAAAAATAGACGTAAAAAATTAAAAAGAAAAATAAAATTAAGCTCACCAAGTCCAATCGATGGCAATTTATCAAGTACCTGTCCCAGTGGACATAAGCATTGCCAGCATGCCAGAAAATTCTAAACCTGTATTAGGAACGGTTAACTCGGCATTCACTTCTGGAATTTCAGCTGAGTACCTGAGTTTGTTTTTCGACGCCTAGACGCTTGTAGAAACTTCTCCTGACCTTGAATATTCATTGGCCGCACACACTTCTGTAAAGAATGTCTTTTTTTTTACAGCCTTATATTGGCCAACGTCCATTTATCGTGATTGGTCAAAGGTTCGCCATGCCTGTATCTCGTATTTTCTAGTATGTTCGATAGGCACAAATAATTATCCAAATGATATATTCTTTACTCGAGGGTTCTAGACCCATACTATAACACTGAACTACGTGTATTCGTGTGTGTATGCCTAAAATAGATATAATAAAATTATTTGGTAAGTACCTACACAAGTTGTATCATTGCAGTATTATTTTTTCCCCGAATAGTTCAGAATTCGTCACATCCGAAGAAGAAGATTTACCCACTTAATGATATTGGCAACTGGATCGGGAGAACAGAGCTAATGAGTAATGAAAGTAAAGTGAAAATTCTGGCAAATTGCTGGAGCCCACCTGAAAGCTACAATTTCAGCAAAGATGAACATTTTATAACGAAAATTGAAGCGTTGTTGGATCCAACGGTATTCACCCTGGCTAAAGTATTCCGCAAGACTCAAAGGTGCACTCTGTATATATTGTGCTCTATTCTCCCCATATATTGTGAGGGACGTTAAAGGGTCATTCATGGTGAGGCCCTTCCAGAAGTTTTACAAAATGAATGGATTTGCAAAAAAAAAAAACTGTGAGAGCCACTGGCATGTGGAAGCTACATAGTCAGCACGCTTGTTTTTAAGTGAGTTCTCTGTTGGCCAAAAACTCGATAAGTGGCTATAAGAAGATTGCGGTGGATAACTTAAAATATTTGTCTTCCATCTTGGATCCATTATCTTCTGTGGCGTGCATGACTTACGTGTAAGGGTTTAAAAAACTGGACGAAGGCGTCTTCAGGAATTTGATTCAGTGGAGAATTGATGCCGGTGATATGAGCTTAAAACCTCATTTAAACACCAAGCATGCTACCTACCTTTCTCTACAAATTAAAGATGAATTGATTGAATTATGTGACTTGAGATAAAGAAAATGATTGCAGTCGATGTAAAAAAATGACAGCACTTTCAGTGTTTTAGCTGATAAAAGCTGTGACATTTCTGGAAAGGAGCAATTGCCCATTGGTGTGCGGTTTTGTGATGAGAAACTGAATAAAATTTGAGAAGTGATTTTGGGCTTTCTTAAAATGAAATGAATGGGCACCCAATCAATTGCTGCAGAAATTGATTTTTTTTTCGAAGAGATAGACATTGGCTCGCACAAATGTGTCGGCCAGGGTTATGATGGCTGCTCAACAAAGGCAGGAAAAGACAATGGGTCCAGAAATGTCTGCGCCAGTTTTTTTTTTCTTCCTCTTCACTGCGCGAGCCATAAAATCATTCTTGTGGTAAATGATTTGAATAGTGTGCCCGAATTGAGAAACACAATAGCTACAATTAAGGATATTATAAACTTTTTTCGAGAGTTGCCATTGAGAAGCATGTCACAAGCGTCCACATGCTCTGCGAAACACGTTGGTCGCAAAAGTATACAATTATTGGGATATTTAACCACTCTAGTGGCTATGACGTGAGGGTGCATCATGCCTGATCCCTCCTGTAGTGGCTATGACGAGCGGGCACGTCAAGCCTTAAGTTTAACACAGTGGCTGTGACATCTATGCTCGTCATGCTTGTTGTAAGTATGTAAAACTTCAAGGCCCTACCAATCTCATGGAATTTTTTTAAACTATTTATTACATAAGGAATTTGTGATCATATAAGTGATGAAACAATTCGCTATGCTGAGCAGTTCCTAATAAAACACATTTAATAAAAGATAGATCAAGAGCCCATAAATGGAATGAAACAAATAATGGAAAAATAATTATTTAGCTGACATTTTTGTTATTACAAGGGTTACACCAACAACCTGAAAATAAAAGTTATTTTTCAAGCAGGAAAATTTTGGAAAGCCCAATATTTTTGGAACTTTTTTCAGAAAGGAGATTCCACCTTCTGCTTAAATTTTACATTTTGTAAATAATGAGGAGTATGATGAGGTGATGTGTGGATCTAAGAGACTGTACAAACTCAAACAGATTTTAAATCACCTTAACAATAGATTTAGAAGTGTTTACATTCTGAATTATGATATTTCGATAGACGAGTTGTTGATGATGTGGAAGGGAAGACTAGCTGGAAAGTGTTCATTCCTTCTAAACATTCCCGATTTGGCATTAAATTGTTTGAATTATGCGAGGCAAAATCGGGCTACATGTGGAACTTACATATTTAGGGAAGAATACAATATTCTACCAGTAGTTAAAAAATGAGGCTGATGGGTCTAAAGTTGTGTTGCAACTAATGAACCCTCTCATGTGATGTATGGTTACCATGGACAACTCGTTAACAAGTCCTGATTTATTTGAAAAATTGTGTCAACAAGGAACTGACGCAATTGGAACTTAACGCCAAAACAGAAAAGGTGTAAATATTGAAATAAGGGAAGCCAAGCTAAAGAAGGGAGAACATGTATCGGCCTAACTAACTAACTCACTGGCACTATCAAAACTGTATGTTCATGGCCGCGTGGACATAAACTCTCCATACATCCCTATCCTGAGCCAATGTTTTCCAATCATCTCCTGTATAATCGATTTCCCTCAAATCATAGTTAATGTTATTCTCCCACTTCATTCGTGATCTACAACTGGGCGTTTTCCCTGTGGTTTTCCTATAAGAAGCTTCCATGCACGTCTTTCATTCCCCATTTGTGCCACATGTCCTGCCCATCTCAGTCTGTGAAACTTAACTGTTCTCATTATACCTGGCTGGCTTCATATAAAGACCATGTAATTCACTGTTCTCACATGTATCGGCCTACAAGGATAAATTGATGATGATGAAGTGGAAGAATATATAGGATATTTGCCTCTTAAGTACAATTCATGATGAGAAGATGGTATCTACCAAGGTTCAAGGCCAGGTCGTCACAAAGCCTAAAATTGGACTCAACTACAATTCGTAAATGGGAGTTGTAGATCTTTGCGACGCTCATCTTGCAAGTTATCGTAGCACAAGAAAGAGGATGAAGAAATATTACTAGAACCAATTTAGGCATTTCATAGACATATGCTGCCTGAATTCATATTTGCTATAAGTCAAATCAGGGGCACGCCATAGCGTAGTGGTTAAGGCACTGAGTTACAAGCCGGAGGGTCGAGGGTTCAAGTCTCGTTGGGGTCAGGATTTTTAAACTGACCCAAACCCTCTGGCGGCACTATGGCCCTGGGGTCGACTCAGCCTTAAACGGAAATGAGTACCAGATGCTTGTTCTGGGGGTAAAGACGGCCGTCATGCAGGGCTGACAACAAGTGCTGATTGTCTAGAAAAAGTGGGAGCCTTAACCTCCTACTACCCCAAGGGCCTCCGGGCCTGTTGTGGGATCACTTTACTTTTACTTTTTATAAGTCAAATCATGGGGCAATATGAAACGTATGGAATTGCAATTTATATTGATCGAGAACATGATACTGAAGTATCATAAATCTGAAAACAGGTCCTCTGGTAGACCTGCAAAATTAGCACCACCAACCAGGACAAATGCTGCCTGTCATTTATCTCACCATCAACATCCAAACAGGAACCCAGGCATCGCTGTGTCCTGTGCTGTAAGAAAGGTGAACAGCATCAAACAATATTCGCTGTGATGACTGCAATGTGGCATTATGTGCAGTGTCCTGTTTCAAGCGGTATCACACTGTCGTGGATTACTAAGGGCAAAATGGGATGAAGTTGATATTCAACAAAATAAATCTAAGTAATTGTGAGTAGACTGCAAGCCAGCAGTATATAATTACATTTTCAATTTTCAGGTACAGGGACACTTCTAGCATTGTTTTTTACGATCTTATCATTTACTTTGTTACAGCCCCTCCCTCCTCTTGCAAGTATACTGTTATTGTATGAGTGAAGGTCCAAAAAAAGTTCTAACTGGACTTGTGTGAGGGTCAGAAAAAAAAATGTACAAAAGTGAACTAGTTTACACTGCAGTTTGGCGGCTAAATTTGACAGTTTCTTGGAATTTATGACACCCAGCTGGATATTGAAAGACTGGGGAAAAAGTGCATTCTTACAGGTTCAGTGTCATGCAAGCTAAAGCTAAGCAGTAGCGTGCTTACATGTTCGTACAATTTATTTTTGAATATTTTTTGTCTGTTAATATTTTAATTTTTTTATTTTATTTCAATTATATTTTCTTCTATCGTTAATGCATGTGGAGAAACTACAACATTCACATAATATAAACATTTTTATTTGAACTACTCGTATTTAAATAACATATTAACAGTAATATTAGCATTAGAAAATAAAGTTGTAATTCTTCAAAGGAATACAAAACTTAAATGTCCCACTGAGGGTAGCCACTACCTGGTTTAAATGTCCCATTGAGGGAGGCACGCTGTAAATGTGTAGCTACCACTTAACTGGTTAAGAAACACTTTTTAAATTCATGAATGGCCTGAAATTGATTGTTGTAGAAAGAAACCCAACAAGCTGATCTGTTGCATGCTGCTGCAAGTAGAAGTACTTTCATCTTTCATTTGTGCCTGATATCAAAATATTCTACTTATTTGGAACCTGTCATTAATTCGCTGCATGCCGTGGCTATAGATTTAATTAAATGCACGGTTCTTGTTAAAAGCATTAAAAGCATGGTAATAGATCATCGCAAAAAAGGTGATGAGATCTCCGAAGGCATCATGAAAGAGATGGAGATTATTGCTTCTGAGCTAGGTGTAGAAATCACACTACCAAGAATATCCAATAAGCAGACTCAACGAGCTAATCCACAATGTAATCCCGAAGATTACTTTAAGGTGGCCATCTTATATCCCTACTTGATTCCTTTCACACAGGTTTGTCAGACAGATTTGGGGAACAACAGGGTCCTGCTTTTCAACTTAAAATGCTGCACTCTAAGAACCTAAAACATCTCTGAAAGATGTCCAAGCAACGGCGAGCAAAATTTCAGAGTATTATAAAATCGAGGGTTTGTCCACCAGAATTGAACTATGGCACCGTATGTGGATGAAACGTAGTGACAAGGATAAAGAAGGTGATTTTGTTAACATCATGGACGAGTGCGATTTTTTCCCAGTGATCAGAAAAGCAATTGTAATATGCCTGTCTTTACCATGCACTACGGCTTTTATTGAACACACTTTTAGCACCCTAAGAAGAGTGAAGGTGAGGTGCCATTCTAAAATGACAGATAATCGCTTTAATGACCTATGTATGCTCAGTCTGCACAAAAAACTTATTAAAAATTATACTAAAAAAATTCAAACAAAACATACTTTAAAAATGTTCTCAAACGAAAAGGCGAGTCAAACTGCGTGTGTAGTTGTACTTTATTAGTAGCTAAAATATAGCTAATAGTTACAATACAAAGTAAAGTAAAGTGATCCCACAACAGGCCCGGAGACCCTTGGGGTAGTAGGAGGTTAAGGCTCCCACTTTTTCTAGACAATTGGCACTTTTTGTCAGCCGGGTTGTCAACCCTGCGTGACGGCCGCCTTTACCCCAGAACAAGCGTCTGGTACTCATTTCTGTTAGAGGCTGAGTCGACCCCAGGGCCATAGTGCCGCCAGAGGGTTTGGGTCAGTTTAAAAATCCTGACCCCAACGGGACTTGAACCCTTGACCCTCCGGCTTGTAGCTCAGTGTCTTAACCACTACGCTACGGCGTGCCCCCTAGTTACAATACAATTAAGTATAAAAATTAAGATGTAATCTAGACAAGAAATTCAATTCACCAAATCCTAAAAATTCTACAATTAAATTTATATATTAAATTTGGGAATTTTTAACATTATGAGGTTCAATTAATAAGAATTAAATGAATCGTGATTTCTTCTTACCTCATACTTCTATGTTTTTTTAAACACAACACTGCAGTATCGGCGACCCATTGTCGTCATCGTCAGCTGTTTTCAGTCGTGAAAACAGCTGACGATGATGACAATGGGTCGCCGATACTGCAGTGCTGTGTTTAAAAAAACATAGAAATATGAGGTAAGAAGAAATCATGTTTCATTTAATTCTTATTCTACAATTATTTCACTATTATTCTTCACATTTCCTTTTCAATAGTGCTGTAGTTTTCTTCCGAAATATATTGAGATTAGTTTAAAGAGTAAAGGTAGTATTTTGTATTTTTGATATGTTCGTTTTTACCTGGAAGGTTTTGTCTTTCGACATTCCTGGTTTCTCTCCTGGCATGGCGTACTAGTAACCCACTTCTGAGGTTGGGGCGCCTGGAAGGTGGGGTTACATTGCCCCGATGTTATGATGGGTGATGATGATAATGGTGCGCCAGGAGAGTCCCTAAGCATAAGCTTAACCTAAGATGAATAAAATGATGATGATTGCGATGGCCATATGATTTCGGGGACTGTTTGGGCCTTAAAGTTTTCCTGACATTTGTCTTACAGGTGAGGAAAAACCCCGATAAAAACCTCACCCAGAAAAACTGTCCCGACCGGAGATCGAACCCGGGCCCGCTGCGTGACAAGGCAGCACACTACCCCGAGACCACAGATGAAAATTAGAATACAAAAATATTATGAAGCTACTATTTTTTTAACTTTTTACATATATTCATATACACAAGCCCTGTATAATTTATGGGTATACATACCAGCACACAAATGAGACAAGAAGACCTTTTTGTAGCTCAAATCATGAGTTTCACTGTATTTCAATTTTAATTAATTTTTCATTAATTCTGACTCAATATAAAATATCATGTTCATGATTTGAAGCAATTCTAATGACTCACGTTGAAGTGTAGTTTTTTGAGAAATCACACTAACAAGCCGGAAGGTCATGGGTTTGAGTCACAATGCGGTCAGGTTTTTAGCTGGACCAAAGCTTCTGGCAGCATCTTAGCCCTATGGTCTACTCAGCTCTTAATTTAAATGAGTACCAGACGCATGTTCTGGGGCAAAGGCGGCCGTCATGCAGGACTGAACCCAGTAGACATCCCTTGGCGATTGTCTAGAAATGTGGAAGTCTCAACATCCATCTATCCCAAGGGCCTCCCAAAGCCTGCAGTTTGATACTTTATTTCAATAAATTAATACTGGGCTTATATAAAACACGATCGATTAATATATCCAATGATATTTAATTATGAAATCTAAACAGAAAAAAAAAACATGAGTAATTATATCATATTGATAAATGTTGTTATTCCCAATTTAATTAGAACAGAATTTAATTACATAAACACATTTTTTCCATTGGATTACATATCTATAACATGGATTTTTAACAAAATGTAAAAAAACAAATACTGACAGTTTGAACAACAATGGTCACACGCAATTTTAATTCTCCATCTTTCCCCCTTCAAACTTTGTTTCAATCAACAGATACATTCAGTGAATGTGAAATATATATCTTGGTCAGTTTGTGATTTTCTTAAGTCTCAAGTAATTTTCATTATCATTTGTTTTTTGTTTCTTAACATTCTACCTATTGTCATGGCAAAACCAAGTGCCTCAGCCACATGTAGGGCACACAAATTCAGCAGTGAAAGTTCTTTTTATAAATGCTAGAAAACAATATTGATGTGCCGGTACTGTGAAAAAAGACCAGAATATGAAAGAACTTAGCCAGTGAAACTCACAAAAACGCTAAGAATAAGAAGACATCAATGAAACACCAATTATCTATGTTTTTATTATTAATTTCTTCTTCTTCCTTCCAAGTATTAGGCCAAGGCCTGTTACGATCCTACAGAAAATTTTTCCTCCAGCATTTCATAGGACGGCCCAGTGATCTTCGTCCTCTTGGTATATAATTATAAACATCTTTGGGGATCCGATTTGAACTCATTCTTTCAAGATGGTGTTTCCAATTTAGTTGGTACTGTTTAATATATTCCAAAATTGGCATAGTCTTCAATTCTTTTAAGATATCGGTGTTCCTTTTCCGATCCCATCTGGTGTAACCCGCTGTTCTGTGCATGAATCTCATTTCACAAGCCGTTATTCTGCTTTCATGTTGTTTTTTTAGTGTCCATGCTTCACTACCATAGGTCAACACTGGTCTAGCCAAAGTGTTATATAAACGTAATCTGGTGTTTTTTTGTACAAGGGATGGTTTCATAACTTGATTAATAATTCCTAAAACTTTTATTATAACTAGTAACTTTTTCAGGGATATCCTTTTCATCCCAGATAGAGAGATAATATCCAAGATATTTAAATTGATTAGATCTCTCTAAAATTTTATTCTGGAGACAGATTGTACTTTGTATGGGGTCCTTCCCATGAAATGCCATAATTTTAGTTTTGTTAATTGATATTTCCATATTAAATTTGGCACCTATTTTTTGTAAATTATAAATTGATCGTTGCAAATCATTTTCGGAAAGTGCCAGAAGAGCTAAATCGTCTGCAAAAAGAATAGCATCGAGTTTGAGGTTCCTATTGATGGGTATATATCCTCGTTGTGTTTTCCTCCATTCATTTATTAATTTATTCATGTATATAATGAAAAGCACCGGTGAAAGTCCACATCCCTGTCTTACTCCAGTGTTGATCTTTTCCCAAGAAGATAATTTGCCATCTTATTTAACAGAGATTTCATTATCTTTATAGATGTTGAAGATATTAGTAAATATTGTTGTGGAACGTTATCATCAGCTAAAATTTGTAGTAATATATTTCTGTCTACTTTGTCAAAAGCCTTTATGAAGTCAACGAAGGCGATATGAGTTTCTATATTGAATTCCTTGTGCTTTTCTAATAGTAGTTTTAGAGTAAAGAATCCATCTGTACAAGATCTACCCTTTCTGAATCCATTCTGCTCTTCTCCAATTATATTTTCATAAATTTTCCTCAATTTATTCTTAACTATATTAGTATAAATCTTATATCATGAGTTCAACAAGCTAATTCCACGATAGTTATCTTTGATTTGGCGACTTCCTTTTTTGAAGATTGGTATTACAATGGATTTGTTCCAGCTTTGTGGTGGTTCTTGTCCTTCCCATATCATATTAAGGAGAATAAGAAATCTGTCTAAAAAATTTTTAGTTGAAAATTTAAATAATTCTTGATTAATGTGGTCTTCTCCGGGAGATTTGTTACTTTTTAATGATTTAACATCATCAGTTAATTCATCTATAGAAATTTGTTCCAAAGCAATGTTATTAGAGATTGGTATTTGTAATAAATCATCCTTTTGTGTCCATAAATGATGAAAGTAGTTAAGCCAAGATTCTTTAGATATACAATTTAAATGTGCATTTTCTCTTGAGTCATTATTTAAATTTTTTTAAACTTTATATATTTTTGGTTGAGGCCTAGTGATATCATTTTCCAAAAATGAGACAAAATGTTCCCAGCTTTGTCTATGTTTTTTGCGAACTTCAATTTTAGCTATGGCTCTCTTCCTATGATACTCTACTTTATCTTCATCTTTTTTTGTAGACAGAAATTTTTTGTATGCTTCACGTTTATCATCAATTACTTTTTTGATGTTTTCATCCCATATCCGTAGTCCTTTTTTCGATTCCATTTAGTTTTGATACCCAGGCTTTCATTTGCTGCTTGTGTCAAAATACTTTGTAGAGCAAGCCATTCTTCTTCAATATTTTCGCCAACCGGTGTTTTTTGAATTAGACGATCTAATCTGCATTTGTATAGCCAGGTAATAGTGGGATCTTGGAAAAGAGTTACTTTATAAGTATAGTCCACTATTAACTTTCTGGAAGTCATGATAAAATTTTTCACTTTCTTCTTCATCTCCTTCTACAGGTGCATATATACCTATCACTGTTAAGTATCCTAGAGATAATTTTATTCGGATTTGAATTATTCTTTCATTCCAAAAAGTATAGCTATGTATTGAATTTCTAAATCGTTTATGAATCATAACGGCTACTCCTGCTTGTGCATGAATATGTTTTTTTACACCACTATAAAACTGAATGTAATTTTGAGTTTCTTTGGTGCCTTGTAATATCTTTTTTGTTTCTGATATTACAGCTAAAGAAATCCCCTTTTTGCACAATATATCATCTAATTGATCATCTTTATAGTTAATCCCTTGTACATTCCATGTACTAAAAAGCAAAATATTTTTTTTTCTTCCAAGAGTTGTCCTTTTTCATGCTTTGGTCGTCATTAGTTTGATCCTTCCGGGAAATTCTCGTATAAGACTTGAAATCATAATAATAGTCCCTTCGATTGGTTGCTGGCCAAAGGAAGGCAAGACCAGTGATGGGGCTGCCATCTTATAGCCTCTGGTCAGGAATTTCTGGAGAAGAAAAGAAAATAAAGGAAAGAAGAAATGGAAGAAAGGAAAGACTCCCTAGCCCTCGGATGCCCTAATAGCGTCGGGGTCGAAAAAAACAAGAGTTAACCAAGAGAGGTTAGATAGTAAAGTTAAAAGAGTGCAAAACACAAGTAAGTGGAAGAAATGTTTTGCTCAGCTTGGGCACCCTGTGGTCGCCATCCACATATCCCCTAGATGAGGACCCCTGAGGGTTCAATCATCTCAATGATGGATAAATCATATTTGAAGAGAAAAATTATATGCTCAGACCGGGACTTGAACCCAGGACCCTTGGTTCTCTAGACCAAGTGCTCTACCACCTGAGCTACCTGAGCAAGTACCGATCTAAATGCAAATTTTTCTCTATATACGTTGTAATTTCCACCCACCAAATGCTATGAAACCTTTGTTTCTATCTTTGCAAATGGCGGCTCCTTTATTAAGAAGACATATTTGGGAATTATACATTGCATTATAAATGCCAGTACGGCTTTTTTCGATGTTTTTATTATTAATTTCATACATCTCAAAGATCCGGTCTGAGCGTATAATTTTTCTCTTCAAATATCACCAATTATTGTTGAAGCGTCCTTTTTACAGGCTAAAAAAAGCAAAAGAAGACAAAACAGAGTTCATTGTTGACACAACGGAGGCATTTTTGAGTACCTGTGGAAAAGATCATCCCAAGATGAGAGAATGGTTGGGCAAATATATAAAGGGCAGTTGTGACTTGCCTTTTGCAGATAGAATTCGACAACATTACATGACAAAAAAAGTGGAGGAATTGAAACAAATAGTAAAGGACAAAGACTTTTCATCATGTGTGATGAAACAACTCACTAGTCTGGGAACTGCATATTTAATATTATGTTTCGTCTTTTGAAGGCCACGGATCAGCAAGAAGTTTACTTGGATGCCAATGCTGTGCTTGACAAAGCCACCGGTTCAACATGCACTCAAAATATTGTGGACACTTTAAATAAATATGAAGTTCGATATGACTATGCTAGGGATTATTACCGACTCAGCACGGTACATGACTTTATGTGCCAATACTCTAAAGGGCTTAGTGGGGGAGAAACTTGCCCATATTCAATGCTGGACCCACAAAATCAAAGGGTCAAATTTGGCAATGCAACCTAGATGAATTACATATCTTCTTCCTTCCAAGTATTAGGCCAAGGCCTGTTACGATCCTATAGAAAATTTTCCCTCCAGCGTTTCATAGGACGGCCCAGTGATCTTCGTCCTCTTGGTATATAATTATAAACAGCTTTGGGGATCCGATTTGAACTCATTCTTTCAAGATGGTGTTTCCAATTTAGTTGGTACTGTTTAATATATTCCAAAATTGGCGTAGTCTTCAATTCTTTTAAGATATCGGTGTTCCTTTTCCGATCCCATCTGGTGTAACCCGCTGTTCTGCACATGAATCTCATTTCACAAGCCGTTATTCTGCTTTCATGTTGTTTTCTTAGTGTCCATGCTTCACTACCATAGGTCAACACTGTGGTCTAGCCAAAGTGTTATATAAACGTAATCTGGTGTTTTTTTTGTACAAGGGATGGTTTCATAACTTGATTAATAATTCCTAAACTTTTATTATAACTAGTAACTTTTTCAGGGATATCCTTTTCATCCCAGATAGAGAGATAATATCCAAGATATTTAAATTGATTAGATCTCTCTAAAATTTTATTCTGGAGACAGATTTTACTTTGTATGGGGTCCTTCCCATGAAATGCCATAATTTTAGTTTTATTAATTGATATTTCCATATTAAATTTGGCACCTATTTTTTGTAAATTATAAATTGATCGTTGCAAATCATTTTCGGAAAGTGCCAGAAGAGCTAAATCGTCTGCAAAAAGAATAGCATCGAGTTTGAGGTTCCTATTGATGGGTATATATCCTCGTTGTGTTTTCCTCCATTCATTTATTAATTTATTCATGTATATAATGAAAAGCACCGGTGAAAGTCCACATATAACTTGTTAAAACAAAAGCTGCATTTCTCAATACAAGAAAAAGGAAGAATTTGTATCTTAACTTTCTTCGTGAGAAATATGAGAATGACCCTGGAAACATTAGGCATTTTCCTATTCCAGTACAAACTAGATGGAACACATGATTTGAAGCTGCAAAGTATATACGTGAATACCTTGATGGCATATTGGAATTTAAGGAGCAGCTGGGCGGAGAATACAGTGGCATGAAGTTTCTTAAAGATTTTAGTCCCCATTTCTTAGCCATCACAAAAGTTCAGGCTCAATTTGTTGCTGATAACTGCAACGAATTTGTTAATTTGATTATCTTCTTGGAAGGTAACAGTCATCCCACAGCTCATGTTCTTCATTCCAAACTAAAATTTATGGAGAGCATGCTTGATTTATTAACAAAAGAGGCATTCTTGACACAACTCACAATTGTTGCAAGAGATGACAGCTCTCAGGAAAGCTGAAGTGGTGAACCAGTTGAAAACTACGAAGCTACGAAAATGAAAACATGATTGTGGAAAACACTTCAAAATTGGTGTTTACAGCAGTTAATAAATTGTTTGACCCTAGGACACTTAGTAATCAAATTCTCAGTGCTGAGAGTACCATGGTGGAATTGAAGAAATTGTCATATGCAAGTGTCATTGAATCTTGTAAATTCTACGAAGGCTATGTTGTTCTCGAAGGCTTCATAAAAGAAGAAGAGTTGAAACGACCAGAGTGTACCCATGTAGAAATTTGCAAAATGATTTGCTCTTTGAGCAAAGAGTATACCGATTTTGTCAAGACATCTCTTGAAACCATCTGGTATCCAACTTCAAATGTAGACTCAGAAAGATCTATTTCTCTGTATGGTGTTGTGATGAGTGATCGAAGACGGAGATTCGAAACCTGAGAATGCAGAGATACTCACCAAGGTTGCTTTTTCTTAAAAGGTAAATTTTGCTTACGTATTAGTGACTAGGATAAAAATTTTATGCATTTCAGTGTATTAAAGTTGATATCAATTATACAAGCTAAAATTTAACCTTAAACACTGGATATATTATATTTGAAGAGAGAAATTCTCACTCAGACCGAGACTCGAACCCAGGACCTTTGGCTTTCTAGGCCAATGTTCTACCATCTGAGCTTTCGAGGCGAGTCCCGATTTAGACGCAAATGTTTCTCTTATATACGTTGTAATTCGCAGTTAAGCAAATGCTATGAAGCCTTTGCTTCTATCTTTGCAAATGGCAGCTTCTTTGTTAAGAAGACATTTATCAGGAATTTAAACACTACTTTATAAAACCAGTAGGGCTTCAATTGATGTTTTTGTTATTAATTTAACACTTCTCTATAAATTATATGTGAAGGGTCTCGGTCTGGGTGAGAATTTCTCTCTTCAAATATAATTTATCCTTCAGTGAGAAGTGTTAAATTAATAATAATAAATATCACTGAATATCAATGTTTTTATTATTAATTTCATACATCTCAATGATGGATAAATCATATTTAAAGAGAAAAATTATACGCTCAGACCGGGACTTGAACCCGGGACCCTTGGTTTTCTAGTCCAAGTGCTCTACCATTTGAGCTACCTGAGCAAGTACCGATCTAAACGCAAATCTTTCTCTATATACGTTGTAATTCCCGCCCACCAAATGCTTTGAAGCCTTTGCTTCTATCTTTGCAAATGGCGGCTCCTATATTAAGAAGACATATTTGGGAATTATACATTACATTATAAATGCCAGTACGGCTATGTTCGATGTTTTTATTATTAATTTCATACATCTCAATGATGGATAAATCATATTTAAAGAGAAAAATTATACGCTCAGACCGGGACTTGAACCCGGGACCCTTGGTTTTCTAGTCCAAGTGCTCTACCATTTGAGTTACCTGAGCAAGTACCGATCTAATGCTGTGGTATATCTACGACGCAACGCGCCAGCGCAAAAATTGCTCCCCATGTATTTAAATGGAGGTGGTTTATCTACAACGCAAATTGCTGGCGCAAAAAAATTTTTGCGCTGACATGTCGCGTCGTGTTTTGGAATCTCTTGAATCCAGGACGCAATTTGCCAGCGCAAACAAAGAATATAGAAGATATTACCCGTACTCATTGGTGTAATTGCTAAAAACAAACTAAGATTTTATAACAAAATGTCGGAAATACAGTGCTTGTTTTATAACTTTCCAATTTTAACGACGAAAGTTAGATAGTTTTGTTGCAAATCATCGAGTTCTATATATGTTTTATACAATATGAGCATGAAGGAGTACAGAGATGTACAGAAAAAAGTTATTGTGGCTTGAACTTAGTCAAGAGATAAATAAAAGCTGTTACTTTTTCTGTCTTTACTAATATTTCGAACTATTTTAATCGTTTTGCAACGACACTTGAAACTTTTTAAATGAAGAATTTTAATATGTTTATCTATGTACACAAAATTATGATTTTTCCTCTCAATTTATTTTCAAAGTTCTTTATTAGAATTGAAGTTGGCATACGTGAACGCTCATAAGATTAAATCCACCAGATGGCAGGACATATGTGTGAATGACCAACATTTGCATTTAATTCCAAACCATATTTTAAGAAATAAATGTTCAATCACTTCATTTTGTTAGATTCCGATGGGTCAGTTTAGTGTACATCAGATTAATTTATAGTTTACTAAATAGTATGTATGTAATTTATTTTATTAGGTTATGCAGGGACAGGTTTGTATACATTAGTTTTTGTAAACACATTTGGAAATTTATTATGAACGTTGGTCATTTTGATTTTCCATATATGTGGTGCCATCTGGCGACAATTCCATAAACATATGCGCAGTAACGTATACGCTCCATGCTGAACCAGCATCACGCCGAACGAAACGCGAATTCGCGTCACGTCGGGCGCGACACGCTGTATAATAAACCGTAGCATAAACGCAAATCTTTCTCTATATACGTTGTAATTCCCGCCCACCAAATGCTTTGAAGCCTTTGCTTCTATCTTTGCAAATGGCGGCTCCTATATTAAGAAGACATATTTGGGAATTATATATATTACATTATATATGCCAGTACGGCTATTTTCGATGTTTTTATTATTAATTTCATACATCTCAATGATGGATAAATCATATTTAAAGAGAAAAATTATACGCTCAGACCGGGACTTGAACCCGGGACCCTTGGTTTTTTAGTCCAAGTGCTCTACCATTTGAGTTACCTGAGCAAGTACCGATCTAATGCTGTGGTATATCTACGATGCAACGCGCCAGCGCAAAAATTGCTCCCCATGTATTTAAATGGAGGTGGTTTATCTACAACGCAAATTGCTGGCGCAAAAAAATTTTTGCGCTGACATGTCGCGTCGTGTTTTGGAATCTCTTGAATCCAGGACGCAATTTGCCAGCGCAAACAAAGAATATAGAAGATATTACCCGTACTCATTGGTGTAATTGCTAAAAACAAACTAAGATTTTATAACAAAATGTCGGAAATACAGTGCTTGTTTTATAACTTTCCAATTTTAACGACGAAAGTTAGATAGTTTTGTTGCAAATCATCGAGTTCTATATATGTTTTATACAATATGAGCATGAAGGAGTACAGAGATGTACAGAAAAAAGTTATTGTGGCTTGAACTTAGTCAAGAGATAATAAAAGCTGTTACTTTTTCTGTCTTTACTAATATTTCGAACTATTTTAATCGTTTTGCAACGACACTTGAAACTTTTTAAATGAAGAATTTTAATATGTTTATCTATGTACACAAATTATGATTTTTCCTCTCAATTTATTTTCAAAGTTCTTTATTAGAATTGAAGTTGGCATACGTGAACGCTCATAAGATTAAATCCACCAGATGGCAGGACATATGTGTGAATGACCAACATTTGCATTTAATTCCAAACCATATTTTAAGAAATAAATGTTCAATCACTTCATTTTGTTAGATTCCGATGGGTCAGTTTAGTGTACATCAGATTAATTTATAGTTTACTAAATAGTATGTATGTAATTTATTTTATTAGGTTATGCAGGGACAGGTTTGTATACATTAGTTTTTGTAAACACATTTGGAAATTTATTATGAACGTTGGTCATTTTGATTTTCCATATATGTGGTGCCATCTGGCGACAATTCCATAAACATATGCGCAGTAACGTATGCGCTCCATGCTGAACCAGCATCACGCCGAACGAAACGCGAATTCGCGTCACGCTGTATAATAAACCGTAGCATAAATGCAAATCTTTCTCTATATACGTTGTAATTCCCGCTCACCAAATGCTTTGAAGACTTTGCTTCTATCTTTGCAAATGGCTGCTCCTATATTAAGAAGACATATTTGGGAATTATATATTACATTATATATGCCAGTACGGCTATTTTCGATGTTTTTATTATTAATTTCATACATCTCAATGATGGATAAATCATATTTAAAGAGAAAAATTATATGCTCAGACCGGGACTTGAACCCGGAACCCTTGGTTTTCTAGTCCAAGTGCTCTACCATTTGAGCTACCTGAGCAAGTACCGATCTAAACGCAAATCTTTCTCTATATACGTTGTAATTCCCGCCCACCTAATGCTTTGAAGCCTTTGCTTCTATCTTTGCAAATGGCGACTCCTATATTAAGAAGACATATTTGGGAATTATACATTACATTATAAATGCCAGTGCGACTATGTTCAATGTTTTTATTATTAATTTCATACATCTCAATGATGGATAAATCATATTTAAAGAGAAAAATTATACGCTCAGACCGGGACTTGAACCCGGGACCCTTGGTTTTCTAGTCCAAGTGCTCTACCATTTGAGCTACCTGAGCAAGTACCGATCTAAACACAAATCTTTCTCTATATACGTTGTAATTCCCGCCCACCAAATGCTTTGAACCCGGGGTCCCGGGTTCAAGTCCCGGTCTGAGCGTATTTAATTTTTTCTCTTGTAAATGATGTTGATTTATCCATCATTGAGAGTTGTATTGAAATTAATTAATTAATAAAAAACATCGAAAACATAGCCGTACTGGGCATTTATAATGTAATGGGAAATTCCCAATATGTCTTCTTAATTTAGAGGAAGCCGCCATTTGCAAAGTTAGAAGCAAAGGCTTCATATCATTTGGTGGGCGGGAATTGGGGAATTAAAAGTATATAGAGAAAGGATTGCGTTTAGATCTGGTACTTGCTCAGGTAGCTCAAATGGTAGAGCACTTGGACTAGAAAACCAAGGGTCCCGGGTTCAAGTCCCGGTCTGAGCGTATAATTTTTCTCTTTAAATATGATCACTGAATATATTATTCTTATTGGGTTCAATATACTAAACTGGGATTAAAAAGACTCAAATTTACAATTTTTTAGAATAACATTGCCAAATTCCCAATAACAACAAAATCTTGAAATTTTAAAACAATCTCTACATATAGCTGATGTGTACTTGTGTGCAGAGAGTAGTGTAGATATGTGTGTGTGTAGTGTGAGGGATGATTAGAATAGCAGTGTGAAGGTGAAATCCAATGCCGGTCACATAGTCTACTCCTGTTGAAAAGGACCAAATGGACAGCCAGACCTAATATCCCCAACTGACGGATGAATCGCCATCAATAGTGTGCCACATACCTTCACAGTATTACAGAGATATTTATTTAATTCAGGCGTCTGGTGTACCATCTAGCATTTTGAAGTTATGTTTAATTTAACATTTTCCAATCCTGGAGGAATTTTATTTTAGAAAGAAAAATTAACACTCAAACCCCAGATCTCTTGTATGTGCACCAGCATGATAGCATTAATTTTTCTTTCTAAAATAAAATTCGATCCAGGGCTGGAAAATGTTAAATTAAATAAAACGTTAAAATATTAAACTTTACTGCTTAAAAGTCCAAGTAGCATGCTGCCTTGTCTTGCAACAGGCCCGGGTTTGATTCCCGGTCAGGACAGGCTCCTGGGTGAGGTTTTTTCGGGGTTTTTCCTCACCTGTAAGACAAATGTCAGGAAGCTTAGGACCCAATGCACAGTGGGCCAGAAACGAAATCTAGCTGGAAAAAACTATTATCACTCACCCTCATCAATTTATCTTTTTTTTTTCACTCTAATATAATTGTTATATGACTGTTCTTAACTTATCTGCAAAGGAGGATAGAATTCTAATGTTCATGAAGACAATATAAACATCGGAAGTTGCCGATAGTTACGAACTCATCTGGTCTACATCCAAGTTGCGAAGTTGCATTGTGTGTTCAAGTTGAATGAGCTATTCTTCTTATTCTGTATGGGTACTTTACCTCAACGTTTGTACTTGTCATTGATATATTTAACGTTTTTTAATATAACCAGATATTATGTTAAATACACGTGGAATCATACCTTCTAAACACTAAAAAAATTTCACAATCATCTTATTTTAAATTGAGCTAAAGAAGAAAACAGTTCTGAACAGTAGTACAAATTTTAGTTATAATATAGAATGATTTATGGACTTTAGTTTCTGCACAATAACATGTGTGCAAATTATTGTGTTTTTTTAATTAGCTTTCTCATTACAGGAGGCGGCTAGCAACTGAGGCCTACTGTCATGCACAGGGAATTATTTGATTTAATATAGAAAAAAGTATTCGATAGAGGCAATAAGTTATCATTTAGTAAACGAATTAAGGTTAGGGGGTGTTAGGAGAATGTTTTATATGATATTAAAACACAATTTATTTTTTGAGAAGCGATTTTCTCTAACGTAAGAAGTTGTGCACGAGAAAAAAAAAATTCCACTGTAATATTCTGATTGGCTAGAAGTGAATGTTAACTTTCCTGTTATTAAGAATTAATTTAGAACAATGAGAGTCGTTGGAAAATCCTGTTCCATCTGCTTATGGAATTGGAAGACCCAAAATATATTTTGAAGAGGCTGGAATAATAATAAAAAAAGTTCACAGTTAAATTACTCTTGCAACAGAAATGTCACTTTGGTCATAGGCCTATGGTAAATGGGATACTGCTGATGTTTTATAGAAATTACTCAATAAACCCAAAAAATAGCTTCAAAATAATAAGAAATAGCCTATTACAAATCACTCCGCTCAACTTCCCTTATCTTATATGTCGGACGAAGCATTCTCTTTTTTGACAATAAAATATCAAAACGCCAATATATTAACATGAGACTAGGTGCCAAAAAGAGAGGTTGTGATATTTACCCATCCTATAATGTTACTAGGGAGGCAAATTTGTTATGCTACATTTCCCAATACCATATTTGTGACAAATATTTCAGCAAAAATAAAACTATCTTTTTTTTTTAGTTTTTATTCCAGCTTGTTAGAAAGATATTTTGGGTCTTACAATTACGTAAGCAGATAGAACAGGATTTTCCAACAACTGTCATTGTTCTAAATTCTTAATAACGGGAAAGTTAACATTCACTTCTAGCCAATCACAATATTTCAGTAGAAATCTAACTTTTTTCTCGCGCACAACTTCCTACATTTTAGAAAAATGTTTTTAAAAATATATTTTTTTTATACATTCTCCGAAATTCCCTAACTCTAAATTATTAATGAATGATTACTTATTGCCTCTATCAAACACTTTTCTTCATATATTAAATCAAACAATTATCTGCGCGCGACGGTAGGCCTCAGCTATCAGCCACCTCCTGTAATAAAAAAGCTAATTACAAAAAAATGCAATAATTTGCACATATGTTGTTGTGTGGGAATTAAAGTCAATAAGTCAATACTCTTCAGAACTGTTTTTTTTCTTAGCTCAATTTAAAGTAAGATGATTGTGTAACTGTTTAAGTGTTTCGAAGGTATGATTCCATGTGAATTTAACACAATATCTGGTTGAATAGAAATATGTTAAATATATCAATGAAAAGTACAAACCTTGAGGTAAAGTATCCATACAGAATAAGAAGAATAACTCCCTGAACTTTAATACAAAACATATTTATTTCAACAGCTCGGAACACAACTAGGATGCGGACGAGATGAGTTCTTAATTATCGGTAACTTCTGATGTTTATATTGTCTACATACATTTTAAATTTTTCCCTCCTTTGCAGAGAAATGAAGAACAGTCATTTGACTATCATACGAGGGTCATACTGAAAGTCGTGAGCAACCCATTGTTAAAATTTGAATTTCAACAATATAACAAAAACAACTGCAGGATCGTTAGCTACTGACTTTATACCACGACATTGCCGTTTTGTGGCGTCATAGTTTCTATCATGTGACCACACGCAGTGTTTCCAAAATGGCAGACATGAATGTTTCGTTTCGACAGCGTGCTGTCATTGAATTTTTTGTTAAAGAGGAACAATCTGCTGTTGATATTCACCAAAGACTTCAATGTGCTTACGGAGATGCCTGCATGGGTGCCAGCAGTGTTAGGAGATGGGTGAAACATTTTAAAGATGGGAATACGAGTATCAAAGATGAGCCTCGTAGTGGTCGCCCACGCTCTGCCTCCACCGATTGCAACAAGGAAAGAGTTGATGCGCTCATTAGAGACGACAGGCATATCACAGTGAGTGAAATCGCTACAAAACTTGCAGTAGGACACAGTGCAGTGCAAGAAATGATTCACAGCTTAGGTTACCGAAAAGTTAGTGCCCGTTGGGTTCCACGTTTATTGAGTGAAGACCACAAACTTCAGAGAAGAACCATCACCCATAACCTTCTTCAGAGATTTCGAAATGAAGGTGATGATTTTTTGACGAGTATTGTGACAGATGACGAAAGCTGATTTCATTGCTACGAGCCTGAAACAAAACGCCAGAGTATGGAATGGCACCACTTGAATTTGCCATCAAAGAAAAAAGTGAAGACAGTGCAATCTGTTGGGAAAGTTATGGGCAGCGTCTTCTGGGATGCGCAAGGTTGCATTCTGATTGAATTTCTTGAACCTGGACAAACTATAAATGCTGCCCGCTATATCCAGACACTTGTGAAGCTCCGTCGTGCATTGCACGACAAACGCCCTGGAAGGAAGATCATTCTGCAACACGATAATGCACATCCACACACTGCTCGGGCCACTGTGGAGAAGATCAGGACATTTGGGTGGGAAACTCTTCCACATTCTCCCTATAGTTCCGATTTGGCACCCTCCGACTACCATCTTTTCCGTTCTGTGAAGGAGCAGATGAGAGGCCAATGCGACGAGACGCTGGAGAATATTTTCGGAAAGCAGTGCATCAGTGTCTTCGAGCAGCTGGAACGGACTTCTATCATAAGGGAATTTTCAAGCTTGTAGAACGCTGGACAAAATGTGTGCAAAGAAATGGAGACTATGTTGAAAAGTAGCACAAAGGTCTGTAGATTAACATGGTGTACTTGGTTTGTCTAAAATAAATATTATGATTGTTTAAAAAAATGTTGCTCATGACTTTCAGTATGACCCTCATATTTAGAGTGAAGAAAAATGAATTGATAAGAATGAGTAAAATATTTTTTTCCAGCTAGATTTCGAATCTGGCTCACTGTGCAATGGTCCCCGAAAATCATCCAGCCACCATCATCATAGGTGTGGGTAGCAATGGGAAGCTACCACACCTATAATTCCCTAGTAAAGCTGCAAAGCATAGCATGAAAATGTATGATTGCAGTGAAAGACCTGCCCTCGGGCAGAATTATTATGAATGGACTGCTTGAAAGTAATGTATAAATTCTCAATAAAAGTACTTCTGAATAGAAATCATCAGAGGGTGTTGTTGATTACTCCAGCTTATCTGCCTTCAGATAGTAGAGAATTCTATAAACTCCATGGCATGAAAGACTTAACAGCTGCTGGCCTCACATCCACATATGTTAATCATAGAGGTAGATGATAATCCAGCCAATGTAGCGGTAACATATGGTAAGCATGTCATGTCCCTCAGCAATTATAGATGGTTTTTTCAACCTGGAGCCGCTACAGCATTTACTGCAGAATTTTTTCCATGCTAAATTATTTTCCCTTGCACAAGACACAGTGAAATGTTTTCTTTTATTTTCTTTGTTTTTTTATTTAAAGCATTTTCTGAACTACTTTTTCATGCTAAATTATTTTCCCTTACACAAAATAGAATTAAATAGGACAAATTTTTATTATCTCAACTAGGCATGCACTTACATACCAGGTAGCTGTCCAATGATCTGAGGCTTAAAAAGTATATGTACATCATTAATTTTTTTAAAAATATGTATAGTATATTTGAAGACTATCCACCATTGAGATGTATGAAATGAATAATAAATACATAGAAAAATATATGCTTAGACTGGTATTTGCACATAGGACCTTTAACTTTTAACCCTAATGCTCTGCTACTGAGCTATTTAAGGCCTCCAATCCAAACACAAATTTTTCTCTTATACATTTTTTTTTTTTTCAATTCCCAAGTATATTTCAGTACATAGTATATTTCTTTTTTACAGATTACATGTATTTGGACGAGACAGTTCTATTCGTCCAGGTTGGCTAACTGTAGGCCCAGAATTAACAAATAGCAACTTTAATGCAGAACTCTATGCAGGTTACTTTGCAAATGGACAAGCAACGACAAGCTGTACGGAGAGTTTTGAAGCCTTGAGACAAAAATCACCACCAAAAGGAAAATGTGCTCTTGGTGGAAGAGGCAGAGGTGGACCATCTCGAGGTGGCTTCTCTCGTGGTCGAGGAAGGGGAAGATAAGGATAACATTTTGTTTAGGATGATGAATGTTTGAGTAAGTGAAAGATGCAGGCATAATTTATTGCAGCTTCTAGTCATGATTACACAGATAAAAGGTCTGGGATGAATAATGCATTTGAATTTTAACAGTTAACATTTTCAGTAACAAAAATTATACAATTAAAAGAGGGACCTACACCTTTGAGCAGTTAGAGGTGCATAATTTCGTTTTTTATCATCTAAATATACCATACATTGCAACCTATGTCTTTGGTTTTGAAGTTCACAGGTTCAAACCAGCTAGATTTGTGAATTTTTCAGAGCCAAGCATGGTCAGAAAAAACATTTTATTGAAAGAAAGACCAAATTATTAAAACAAATAGAAAAACCCAACAAACTCACTGGGAAAAAAATCTACATTCAAAAAATGAAAAAGAGAAATTATGCATTTTGAAATTCCCAGGGAAAATTATTTGATTTCGAGGTTCTTCATTCTACCAACAGAAGGAGCAGGAGGTAGCTCTTCAAGATGTCAAAACAATGATCATGAAAAATACTGAGGATGGAACTGAAGAAGAAAGTTCCAAAACTGGTCTAAGAAGTAGAATAATATGAGGGGATAAAATTGTACTTAAATAAATAATACCTCATGGTGTTAATTCCTAAAAAAATAATCATGTTCATGAGGTTTCACACTTTTAAAAATGACGAAAAGACAAATACGGTAAGCGTACATAATAAGCAGTTTCCCTGCATAAACATTAACAGTCTTAATATTTAATTTTAGGAAGTTATATTTTGAGGTGAGGTAAGATGTCCAGACCAAAAATAATATAATTAACAGTCTTACTAATAAAAATCTCTTATACAGGATTTCATCAGTTGTTTAGTTATACAATGTAGATCATGTATAATTTCCTTACTAACAAACATTGTGCCAGAGCTATATAACAATACAACCGTTATACACAATACGTCACATATTCGTCATCACTATGATGTCAGAACAATATTACGCGCAGTTTGTAACAGAAATAAAACAACATCAACTAGTGATTAATTGTGTAAGAAATGAGTATTAGATAAGAATTAATAGAGATTCCCTAATTGTTCCCTAATTGGGGAGATACCTAAAAATAAATGTGTTTTAATTTATTTACATTTTCCTTTACGCAATGTCAAATATATCGAAGAATTCTTGGAAACTAATAAAAGTTTTTCCCATTACTCATAAATTATATGCAGTGTTTTAAGATGCGTTTAGAAAACGTTCAAAACAGTATAAAACGTTCAAAACAGTAGAAACGTTCAAAACAGTAGAAAATGTTACCGACAACAGAATAACGCTTTAGGCGAAAAGAAAAATCATTGCAGTTTGATCGGGAATCGAACCTAGGACCTCACAGACCATAGTCAGAAGCTCTAACCACAAGATATCAAACTAACAAGCGGTTTGCTGCGATAATAGTATCTCTATAATTAAATACATTTTTATAACGGTATGTGTATATGTTTTAATGATGCAAGCAAGTTTTCTTGAAATAATATTGTGAAGCATTTAAACTACATTCAAGTTAAATCTTGTCTACAGCAATTATTGTAGAACATATTCTTTTGTGAATCAATGTTCAATTTAAAAATATTATTAGGCCTAATCGAGAATGAGTGTAACAAAAGGCATTTTATGATGTCTTTATTTTCCTACCCAGAGCTTTATTAATATTATTTATGTCCTGTGCATCCATCAAACAGTCGTTAAAGTGTTGCATTTTGCGTTAAATTTAAGGAAACTTTCATTAATATCATAAGAAAACAATCAGTTGATCTTGAAGCCCGGCATTTTGTCTAGTTATACAATCCTTAAACAAGGCTGGAGGCATGTATAACAATTCCCATGTAAAGTTGTACACCTCTTTTACACTGAACAGCTAATACAGTGTTTATTAGTAAGAATTTTTAACAGAGATGCATATAAACCTTGTATGAAAGTTATATATGGATTATTAGTAAGAGGATTAAAATATGATGCTGTACAAATAAAGGAAAAATATGCACTTTTATGCACAATAAAAGTAATATCATTGCATTCAGAAATTTGCAATTCATGAAGGTAATCATTGAGCATATTCACACAATGAAAGAGAACAAATATGCAAATGCATGAGCTTCCTTTCCCTACTTACTATAATGCAATAATCATGCATAAAAATGTAAACATTTTTTTATTTGATAGAGTCAGTGAGTTAGTTAGTACAAAAGTCAAGCTTGTATTTGGGTTGATACTTAGGCCGGTATTCTTGAAACCAACTCTCCTCACGGAGTGAGTGTCTCCGCCTTTCTATGACGTCGAGAGTATTCATGAAACCAACTCTCGTCTCTCGTCTCAAGTTTTGGCCACGCCTTACTCACTTTTAAATGTCAAATCCTAAGTCGGCAGTATTCCCGTCTTTCCCTTTGTTCTGCTCGACAGTAGAAATGGCGGAATTCCAAAAGTGAATAATCTTTTGGGTTTGGAGGCACAGAAATTAATAGAAGATGTGGAAATTGAACAAAATCTACGGGATCAAGCAAATCGCCGTCGCCGCCTGTACTTTCAGGATATTCCCCGATATACAGGTAAGTCATGTAATATATGCTGTATGATTCATTATATTCTAACTTCTTCAATATGCATTGTGAGACTTTTCTTAAAATCTAGTGTTGTTTATTACAAACATGTATGGAAATAGTATATAAACCGATTGCAAATAATTCATGTAGAGAAATAAAATATCACTCTCGTGTATAATCATTAACATGATCGTTTTTTTGTTTGTATATTACACGCAAAAAAGTGAAATTTTTATTAACTCCGGTCACATAACGAACAAAATTGGATAATAATTAGTAATTCAATAGTACAATATATATGTGTATGTATATATATTATATAAGGAAAATGCAAATAATGAAACATCTTCATTCAAACTACTGTAGTAGAAATTAATAAAACAATATTTCTATTAATTTTTTAATACTTAACATTATTATTATTTAATTTCAAGAAATTAACTTCATTTCGTGTGTTTTTGTTGGGACAAGTTAGTATACGTATGATTAGTTTATAGTTTATTGAATAATATGCAAGCAATTTATTTTGTTAGGTTAGGAAGAGTGTAATTGGTGTATGTCAGTTTCTCATAAACTGTTTCGGAATTTATTAAGAAGGTTGGTTATTTCGATTTCACATTTATATCCTGCCACCTGGTGAAGGTTACATTAAACATTCGTGCATGTGCAGTGCGATTTTGTAGAACTTATTCATTGAATAGATGAGAGTCAAATACTAAAGTTTACCCATAATTTGCTTCACTCTTTAAATTATGCACATGAAAGATTATCTGATAATGCTTCATTTAATGTTATGCTAAACTCCTCGATTCAGGAACAAATACTTAATCAAGGTGTGGCCAGACAAATATTAAATTTATTATGGCATAAATATTGTGTCATACCAATTGTGAATTTATTCAATTTGTTTATTAATTCTATTCACAGGAAGTATGCAGCTTGTAGTGGCAGACCTCCCTGGCATCAGCCAAAGTACTGTGTCACCTGTCATCAGAAAAGTATCCACCTCTATTGCAGAATTGAAACTACAATTTATAACATTCCCTAATGGAGATGAGGTTCGTCATCTCCATTATGAATTTCATAGAATTGCTTGTTTCCGTGGTGTAGTTGGATTCATCGATGGCACGCATATAAAAATAAGGAATCCTGGAGGAGAATATCCTGAAATCTTCAGAAATAGCTTGGGCATATTCTCCTTCAACTGTCAGGTATGTACAAAAACTAGTTAAGCAAGTATTTTGTGTGTTATTATTATTATTTTATTTCACTCCCTCTCTCCAAGCGCGACTGGCCTAGAAGGACCTTATGCTCTTTAATTGTCATCATTAGAGTTGTAATTCAAAACTGATAATGAAAGGTCCAACTAATTTTTTTTAGAAGCTTTATTTTTAGAATTCAGGTTCTTCTACGTTTTGTAAATCTACGACATGTGATCCATGGCTTAAGTTGCCTTGATCAGTATTGTAAGAAAATTGAAATAAAGCCTTTAGTGCACTGTCTTAAATATATAGCACATAAAAGCAGACCTCCAAGCAACATCTGTGAACCATTTTAGGTGAATACTTGATTTATGATGCTTTTTACCTAAATAATTTGTGCCAAGTAGGAGATTTTGTAGACCAATATCAGTGAGAAACATTTTGAAAATGTATTGTGTTAATATTGTTCTAGATTACTACCTCATACCATTTATCCCATAACATAACATAGATTTTTGCATAAATAACAAAATATAACCATATTTTAATTTTTTTCATGTTTTATTAAATTTACACTTTCCAAACCTTAATTTTCTTCCTTAATTAATCTAGGTTGGAAAGTGTTAATTTAATAAAAACTTCAAAGTATGAAGCTTTATCGTTCAAAAGTAATGTATAAATTCTCAATAAAAGTACTTCTGAATAAAAGATTCCAATTGGCATGTTGGTATTGATAGTCTTCGGACGAAAGAGAATTGTATAAGTAGAAAGAAATGTTGACATTCTTATCGGTGCTCAGATGGTGTAATTGGTATTGTACTAATGTACAGAATCAGAGATCCAGGGTTCAAGTCACAATTCAAGCATTATTTTTTTTCTTTCTATTAAGGTACAAGTAAATTTACGGAAAAACTGCACTTAAACTAGCATGAAATATTTTCAAAGTCCTATAGAATAACAGTGTGCATGCGCCAGAGTTTGAGAGCAACCAATAACCCACAATCGAACCATATTGATTATCATCCTCGATTACTATCCATTGCTATGAAATTTAAATGACCAATATTTGCAATAAATCCCCAAATCTGTGTTAAAAAGATATATTAATAATATTAAAATTACCAAACGTTTATTAAAAATGGGTGTACACTTACTTATCGCTCCCTAATGCTGATCCAACCAGCGATAACCCAAAACAGCGATAGAAAAATCATAGACTAAGTAATATACTCTGTGGAGAAAATAGCAGTTAGCATCACAATATTTCTAACAGTGTCATAAAATTGTGATTTGCACATTTAAATAAATACTTCAAAACTGTCTAATAATGTTATAAAAATTGTTTCAAAAAGTTAAAAATATTAAATAATGTTAGGAAATACAAAATAAGTGCTATAGTTTACAGTAATATAACTGCAAACTCAAGCGCTAGTAAAAGTGCAGTTGAGCTAAATTTACTTCCAATAAAACAATTAACTAAACCATCAAAATTTTAACGCAATGACAAAACTGAAGTGCTTGTAATGGCTATGAATAAAAAATGAATAGTTTTTCGTCAGGAACGGCATAGTTTATAGTAAGAATTTTGAATATGAAAAATTGTATATATATATATATATATAATCAATTGAGTTGGTGTTTACTTGATGAAAATCCATATTAATTAATTAAATAAAAATAAAACTTACTTTCATTCAATTTTCATATTTATTAAGATATAATTCAGTGACAGCTGTTTCGGTACATGTCTGAAGAAGGTACAGTGTACCGAAACAGCTGTCACTGAATTATATCTTAATAAATATGAAAATCGAATAAAACTAAGTTTTACTTTTATTTAATTAATATATATATATATTTATTTATTTATTGCATTGAGAGTAGCTTTTTATATTATTTTTGGTCTGGACATCTTACCTCAATATTAATGTTGATTTGTTCTTGGACATGTTTCAAAACAATTCTGTTTTATCGTCAGCTTTCCCAGACTGGTTTTATTTATGTTGCACCACCTGGATGTCGATATCAGCTCCATCCTGTGGTTGGCCAAAGAACCTCCAAACAAGGTCACCCTCCATCGGAATATCAAAATTCATAACTCTGTTTCTGTTTTTCTGAATATAAATTTTTTCCCAAAAAGTCAGCTCTTTTGTATTTTCTAACTGTTTTAATAATTTAGTGTCTGAATTTATATTATGTTTTTCAGACCAAACATGAGCAGCAACTGCAGATTTTTCAATTTCTCCATTTTTAATATCTCTTATGTGTTCTAATTTTTAGGTTTATTTTTGTTTTCCCTATATATATCTTTTCACAACCCATGCATTCAATTTGATATATTCCTGACTTTTTATTTTTATCAGTTTTTTTCATTTTTGTTGGTTTTTATTAGTTTATTTAAACTGTAGTTATTTTTTGGTGCTAATTTAATATTAAACTTCTCAAATATATTTTGAAATTTATTATGTACCCAGGGGTGATATGTGAATTTCTTATATTTTTTCATAGGTGGTTCTTCTTTTTCAAGATTACTTCTGTTTATCATTTTTTGTTTTTTATACTTTTCTATCCTTTTATGTACCATTTTTTCATCAAACCCATTTTCTCTTGCTACTTTGATTATGTGTTTTTTCTCATGTTTGAAATCTTCTTCATTTAAGGGTAAGTTTTTTCCAATCTATGAGTTAAACTATTAAATGCTGCTAATTTATGTCCAATTGGATTGAACCCTGTTGATTTTATAAAATTTTCCGTATGAGTTTCTTTTCTATGAATCCCGAATTCAATTTTCCTTTTTTCTTCGTTTCTGACCAATTTAAGATCCAAAAAAGGTATTTGTTTATTGTCTTCTATTTCTTTGGTGAATTTAATGTTTGTACTCTGTAAATTTAATAGTTTTAGGGAATCTTCTACATGTTTTTCTTTAACAATACAAATTATATCATCAACATATCTACTCCAAAATTTAAACATAGTGGGATGTGCTTTAGTGATTTTACATTCAAAATCTCTCATAAATAAATGTGCCAGGAAAGGTGATAATGGGTTTCCCATTGAGAGCCCTGATTTTTGTCTATAGAAACTCCCATTGAATGTAAAAAACATTTGGTCAATGCATAACTCAGTTAATTTCAAATAATCTTCTTTGATCTCTCTGTCTATGTTGTTTTTTCTTAACCAATTGTTCAATATCTCCAAAGTTTTTTGTTTCGGTACATTTGTGAATAGTGAAACAACATCAAACGAAACCAACCTATCTGTGGGTTCAATTTCCACTTTTTCTAATTTCTTAACTAATTCCAATGAATTTTCAATCTGCAGACTTTCAAAATTATTAATTCTTTTAAATTGATTATTCAGCCATTTCGAAATTTTGTAGGTTGGTGATCCAATATTGTTAATTATTGGCCTCATTTTGTTTCCAGGTTTGTGAATTTTTGGAAGTCCATGTATATTAGGGTTTCTTGGGTTGCTTACTTTTAATTGAAATTTTTCTTTCTTGGATAGAATTTTAACATTTTTAAAACAGTTTTCCACTTTTTTTATGGTTTTTGGTAGGGGGTCATTCTTAATTTTTTCATACTCTTTTTCTTTCAAAAGTTCTTCCATTCTATTTTGATAATCTTCTTTGTCCAGAATTATAATTTGGTTACCCTTATCTGATTTTGTATATACAACATTTTTGTTATTTATTTCTTTGAGTGTTTTTAAATTTTCCTTACAAACTGGGTTTTTATTTGTATTATATTTGAAGAGAAAAATTTTCGCCTAGACCGGGACTCGAACCCGGGACCCTTGGCTTTCCGGGCCAAGTGCTCTACCAACTGAGCTACCGAGGCGAGTTACGATCTAGACGCAAATTTTTCTCTTATGTACGTAATTGTAATTCCCTCGCGCCAAATGCTTGAAACCATAGCTTCTATCTTTGCAAATGGCGGCTTCTTAGTTAAGAAGACATTTTATTTGTATTCTTTATTTTATTCAAAATTTCTTCACATTTTTTTCTGATGATTATTTTTTCTTCTGTAACTAACCCTTCTATTGAATTTTCAATGTCTACTATGTATTCTTCTATTCTATTGGAATAATCTATTGCTGTTTTTAGACCGTTTTCTAACAATTTTGTCTCTTTTAGGTTAAAGGTTGCCTTTGAAAAATTTTTAACATCATTTCTGGTGGATTCTGATTTTTCTTCATTTCTGGTTTTATTCTGATGTTTGATTTTATTTGATGTATTCTTCTTTTCCTTTGATTTAGTTAACAAATTATTTATCTTTGTCTTTTGTGTCTCAATTTTCTTTTTCATGGTTATGTTCAAAAAAGTGAAAAATTTATTTTCTAGGTTTTCCCACATGATGTTTCCTAATATTTTAGACAATTTGATATAACAAATTTCAATATCCAGATTACTGATTATTTCAAAGTGTTTATTCTTTTCTAGTTTTAGTAATTTGTTCTCCAAAATTTTGTTGTGGTTTGCTGTTATTGTTATGCTTGACGGTTTTTCTAATGAACATGGGAACCATGTTTGGTCTGAAAAACATAATATAAATTCAGACACTAAATTATTAAAAGAGTTAGAAAATACAAAAGAGCTGACTATTTGGGAAAAAATTTATATTCAGAAGAACAGAAACAGAGTTATGAATTTTGATATTCCCATGGAGGGTGACCTTGTTTGGAGGTTCTTTGGCCAACCACAGGATGGAGCTGACATCGACATCCAGGTGGTGCAACATAAATAAAACCAGTCTGGGAAAGCTGACGATAAAACAGAATTGTTTTGAAACATGTCCAAGAACAAATCAACATTAATATTGAGGTAAGATGTCCAGACCAAAAATAATATAATTAAAATAACCTCAAAATATAACTTCCTAAAATTAAATATTAGCTTTTTATATCTTGGATTTTTTTTTTAATTTTCAGGTCATTGTGAATTTCACTATGGAATTCATAAACATCGTTACAGGCTGGCCTGGATCTGTACACGACAGTCGTATGTTCAAAAGTAGCATGATCTGTGGCCAATTTGAAGAAGGAGAAGTGTCTGGCATTCTCCTGGGAGACAGTGGGTATGCGTGCCACATTTTTTAATGACACCTCTCCTCAACCCACAAACACGAGCTGATTTCAATTATAACTCAAACTTGAAACGACGACGACTGTTATAGTTGCAACAACTGTGTTACACAATATAGCGAGGAGGGCAAACGATGCTGAAATAGAGGATCTGCCACCAATAATGCTATTCCAGTTGTGAATGATGTTTATGATTTGCCAAATGGATTGACAGCCAGAAGGGCTCTAATAGATGCTCATTTTTAATAATAAGTAAGGTGAATACCAAGCCATCCTTCCTCATAACTGGTGTTCTATTTGAAGTAGTTTTGATATTTCACGTATACCATCGTCAGCTTTTCCAGACTGTTGAAATTTAAGTTGTCAGCTCTGGACATCGAGGGAATGACAATGTTAATTTCAACATTCTGGAAAAGCTGACGATGGTATACTTTATATACAGACACTAGTTCAAATAGAACACAACAAGTTATGAGGTAGAATAACTCCGGATTTACCTTATTTGTTATTAAGAAGGACCTAATAGAGTTACTTACTTCCCATTGTATTTTTACTTGTAATTTTAGGATTGTGATTGGACAAAATTATATGAACACTTTCTTTTCATTACACTATCATGTATTGTGCATTTTTTTTTGTCTTCTATACTATCCTCTGCTGTAAGGCTGTGAACATATTTGTGTTGTGTATATAGACCATTATGTGTTAAAAATGCAGATTTCCTCGTCTAAATTGTTGGTGCATCTGTAACACTATATCATTTTGTCTAATCTTAAATTTTATTTGTTCTAATATGTAATTTAAATAGGGTCCTATTCCATGTGACATATCAGCTATAAACTTTGTAATTGTCCTTTAAGTCACTAACACTATCATTTATTGGATAACATAAGTTAAAATGCGTGCACATTTATTCACATTTCTGGTATAGCCAATTGTGAACATGTTTATTTAATTCAGTTTGTTTGTTTTATGTCCCGCACCATAGCTGAATGGTTAAGGCAAGATGCTTTGTCAGAGAGTTACCGGACTTGCGCTGGTTCGGGTCTCCATGGGGGAAAACATTTTTTCTTGTGATTTTGGCCAGTATTGGGCCATTGCTCACTCAGCATCATGAGGCATTTGGGTAGCTACAATAAGTAGCGGCTCCAAGTTCAGAAAATCAGCTATAATGACTGGGGGACCTGACATGCTGACCACATATCAATCCTACACTGGGTGAATGATCTTCTATCTCTGTGATCAACTCATGTGGAAGTGAGTCCAACAGCCAGCTAGTAGGCCAAGAGCCTTCTAGGCCTTTCAAGCCATGGGTTTTTTTATTATTTTATATTCCGTTAAGTGAGTCAAATAAGTTATTACATGTTACCTCATAAAACTCCGTGATCTTCACAGGACTGGTTTCTGAAGCTATTGCTTGTATCATCAGCCAAGATTCCATTAACTCTATAGTCTGAGTTCTGGTTGACGATAGAGGAAATAACTTCAGAAACCGGTCCTGTGAGAATCACCCAGTTTTATGAGGTGAGATGTAATAATTTGACTTACTTAATTTATTTGCCTGATAATGTAAATTCCCATCATAAAATTTCATTAAAGTAATTTAGATTTGATTAAGTAGGTAGATCCTTGGCAAGCTTTATTGTTTTGTTATCTTGTTTTCCGTAAGTTGGGTATGGAAACTTAAAAGCCTTATGATCCATCCATCCATAGTAATTCTGCCCAAGGGTAGGTATTTCACTGCAATCATAGCATTTTCATGCTATGATTTGCTAGGTAATTATAGGTGTGGTAGCTTCCCGTTGCTTTCTTTCCACATCGGTGAAGGATGATGATGATGACCGGATGATATTTGGGGACTGTTGGTCCCTAAGCTTCCTGACATTTGTCTTACAGGTGAGGAAAACCCCAAAAAAACCTCTCCCAGGAGCTTGTCCCGACCAGGAATTGGACCCACTGCATGACAAGGCAGCACGCTACCTCGAGACCACAGTGGTGGACACGATGAGGTATTATATTCTAAAAAATGTGTAAATAGTAATGTTTCACAATAATATATAAGGTATTAGTGTTACAAATTTGTGTGTTTATGTACATTGATAGCTGTGTAATGTTCATGTATGTAAATCCATATTGATTCTTGTATATAATTGTTATGAGTAATTATGAATGCTGATAATAATAAAAAGCAATGTTTTCAAATGAAACATATTTTGTATTTATTTCAGGTGTCATACATATTAATTCCACAATAAAATATAAGTATGGACTGTTCTTTAATTTCATTTTCCTGCATTGTCCAAGTACTAGAATTCACTTCTGTTTCTTTTATCATGACATACAAAACTCATGTCCACCAAAAACAGATGTTTATTTCCAATATGCAGTTCCCTAAGATTCATCCAAATATCCTCCCATCTAAACCTTCCTAATGGTATTTTCTCAATAAAATAAATACATTTGTCGCTATAAGTTTTATAAGTTTGTTATGGGTTGATCATGTAGATTGAATAGACAGTAGAAGAAATTTTTACTGGATTAAGTTCGTTGAGGAAAAGGTTCAGTGGAGGGCTTTAGTGAATGTGCCATTTATCTTATGTATTTCATAAAGCCCTAGAGCTTGCAATATAAGTAGTAAAACCAATCAGCTATTCAAGGGGACATATTTGAAAAAAATCATGTTGACGTGAGGATGAGGTAAAACAGTAAACTGAAATGAAGTTTCATGCAATGACTACATATTTTAAAGATGGTTGTTTATATAAATGCCCTTATAGGACTGTAGGGCAAAGTAAGTGGGCATATATATAATACATATAATGTCCCATTTTTTGTTTTGATATAAATTTTAGAATAACACTGATAGAGTATCAAAGTTTATAAATTATGACTATAGTCTTGTATCAGGAGAAGCATTAATGACCATAAGGAGAAGAGACAATACTAATAATTTACATAACATGGTGATTAAAGATTTGTGGTGAATTACAGCAATAATTAATACATAGTTACTTAACAGTGTTTCTATAAACGGAAAAACTGCACTTAAAGTAGCGTGGAATATTTTCAAAGTCCAATAGAACAACAGTGCGCATATGTCAGGTTTTATATAGCCAGCGATAACCCACAATCTAACCACATCGATTATCATCCTCGATTACTATCTGTTGTTGTGAAATTTAAATTACTAATATTTGCAATATTAAGAGAAAATACGAGTAGCATATTGGACAAAATAGCATCATAATATTGTCTAACAGTGTCATAATATTGTGATTTGCATATTTAAATAAATACTTCAAAATTGTCTAATAATGTTATAAAAATTGTTTGAAAAAGTTTAAAGCATTAAATAATGTTAGTTAATACAGAAGAAGAGTTTACGACAATATAAATGAAAAATTAAGCGCTAGTAGAAGTGCAGTTGAGCCCTATACCATATGTATATTTTTTTACCATAATCTCAACCTTTAGGTTAAGGAAAATAAAATGCACCATCAAAAATTGATTAATAACTTTGTATTTATTTGATGTATTTACATAACGTGGTGATGGTAATTTCTTACCATGTTCTTAAAATATTATCTTCATAGTGTAATTTTGATAATGGTTTTCTATTAACAATTACAACAATAAATTAATACATAGTTACCTATCAATGATTTTATAAACCATAATAATAAATTATTATTTTGCTACAATCTCGACTTTTAAGGTTAGGCCTACAAAATTATTAGGACCTATAGTATTACCTGTTATGCATAAAGGTATACCTATTATCCATAAAGATAACATAATAAAATAAAATAGACCATCTCAAATGGATCACTAATACTGTTTTTAATTTGATATAAAATAGATCACGTATATTATATTAATTTGGTTTGTTGATATCCCATAACGTACATATAACGTACGCTTTTCTCCATCACAATACACATGTATAAAATATAAAAGCTGTGGAATGTTACAATTTGACCTTTTATACTTTTCTTACTATATTTATCAATAATATAAGCCTATTCAGATAACTAATTTTATAAGGGATAACTGGGCAATATATATTTTTTACTTTCATTGTTGGACATTTCTATATGTAGGAAATCCTAATTTTGCCATGAATACGTTTTGATTACACACATATATTTTATGTTTAACCTCAATCAGATTCTATTTCCTCATTTTTGTAATAAGTTTAATTTATTTTAGGCAAACAATCACATTCCCATAACCTATACAATTGCAGACGATTTTTAAAAGACGCCATATTTCACAATATCATATGGATTATTTCTCTATGCATTTTTAAAATCATTGCCAACATACGCATTTTTCCATCTCGCCTGAGATAGAGATAAGATCGGATAAGATGGTTTCAAGAAAACCATCTCTCACTCTCGTGGTCAGACTCAACTTACGGAAGTGAGAGAGGTGGGGGAGAGGAGAGTTGGTTTCAAGAATACCGGCCTTAGTCAATCTTCTTTTTTTTCTTTAAGAAGATTGGGTCTCTAGATAACCACTTTTAGAGGAAATGTTTGGTGGTCAGTTTAAAGAAGTTTCACTGCAACATAAAGTAAAAATATTACTATATCCAATGAGTTTGAAAGAATGAATTTGATTCAAACTCCATTCATCTGGTTAAAAATAGATTATCATCTTCCATACAAATATAAACCTGATGGCCTGTTACGATCTCAAGGGTGGGTTTTCAGTCCATCTCTTTCTCGGACAGACCAAAGATCTCTTTCCATGTGGGTGGATGTGAAAGATGACTTTTGGGATACTGTTCTTGGACTACATTGTACAAAATAGAACATAAATTCACTTAATTATATCCGAGTTGTATATTTTGACTCACCTCATATTTCTTGATTTTTATGCAGACTAGTTTTGTCACTAACTCTATGACATTCTCAATGCTTTACAACAGTTGTAATGTATCGAGAATGTTGCACAGTTAACGATGAAACTAGTCTGCATAAAAATCAAGAAATATGAGGTGGGTCAAAATGTACAATTCAAATATAATTAAAATAAACCCCATAGTGTTATTTCCTACACATATTTAATAAATTCACTTGCTATAAATGTGGCATGCGGGAATTATGTAATAAAGGAGAGAAATAATATGGGTTTGAATTAGAATGCCTGGTAGCTTAGTGGATAGAGCACTAGTGTATAGAACCAGAGACATTGGTTCAAATCCTGATTCAGTTTTATATTTTTCCCTTCAAATAAAATTTGTCAGGAGCTGCTAGAGGCATAGTGGAAGAAAAAGTTCATACCTCGACGCGGAAGAATTCATAGAGAAGTAATATGCTTTGAATCAGAATGCCTGATATCTTAGTGGTTAGAGCGCTGATGTACAGAACCAGAGACATTGGTTTCAAATCCCGATTTATAAGAGATAAATTTACATTTAGACTGGAACTTGCTCAGGTAAGCTCAGTCGTTAGAATATTGGCATAGAAAGCAAAAGGTACTGAATATTGGCATAGAAAGCAAAAGGTACTGAGTTCAAGCCCCAGTCTGAACGATTAATTTTTCTTTTCAAATATGTATATAAAATAAATGAGCAATTAAAGCTCTCAGACCTTTTTAGTCTAAAAATATGAATATTGTCAACAGAATGGAAGGAAATGGGGAAAAAAAAAAAATGTTTTTAGTGGTTTGAAAAGAATTAGTGTGAATGGCATGTCAGAAATGAAAATTATTATATTGTTTTTATTATCTGCTTTTTGGTTTGAAATTCTATGGACTAGTAAGGATGCAAAATAAAGCATATGTCTGAAAAAGATCACATGAAAATTCTACAATATACCTTAACAATATATCATATAAAACTAAGCTTGTGCTAACATTATATTATTTTCAGTCTGATCATCTTACCTCAATATTAATGTTGATTTTGTTCTTGGACATGTTTCAAAACAATTCTGTTTTATCGTCAGCTTGTCCAGACTGGTTTGATTTATGTTGCACAGCCTGGATGTCGATGTCAGCTCCATCTTGTGGTTGGCCAAAGAACCTCCAAAAAAGGTTACATTCCGTTGGTATTTCAAAATTCATAACCCTGTTTTTGTTCTTCTGAATATAGATTTTTTCCCAAATAGTCAGCTCTCTTGTATTTTCTAACTGTTTTAATAATTTAGTGTCCGAATTTATATTATGTTTTTCAGACCAAACATGAGCAGCAACTGCAGATTTTTCTATTTCCCCATTTTTAATATTTCTTATGTGTTCTTTGATTTAAATAAACTAATAAAAACCAACAAAAATGAAAAAAAAACTGATAAAAATAAAAAATCAGGAATATATCAAATTGAATGCATGGGTTGTGAAAAGATGTATATAGGGAAAACAAAAAGAAACCTAAAAATTAGAACCAAAGAACACATAAGGAATATTAAAAATGGGGAAATAGAAAAATCTGCAGTTGCTGCTCATGTTTGGTATGAAAAACATAATATAAATTCAGACACTAAATTATTAAAACAGTTAGAAAATACAAAAGAGCTGACTATTTCGGAAAAAAATCTATATTCAGAAGAACAAAAACAGAGTTATGAATTTTGAAATACCGACGGAATGTGACCTTGTTTGGAAATTCTTTGGCCAACCACAAGATGGAGCTGACATCGACATCCAGGGTGTGCAACATAAATCAAACCAGTCTGGACAAGCTGACGATAAAACAGAATTGTTTTGAAACATGTCCCAGAACAAATCAACATTAATATTGGGGTAAGATGATCAGACTGAAAATAATATAATTAAAATAACCTCAAAATATCACTTCCTAAAATTAAATATTGTGCTAACATTTTGTAGAAATATTAAAATTATTATGTTTTATTCTTAAGTATTTTTTATAGTTCAGTAATTGATATGTTAGTGTAACTGTCACAGACACTAAATTATTAAAACAGTTAGAAAATACAAAAGAGCTGACTATTTCGGAAAAAAATCTATATTCAGAAGAACAAAAACAGAGTTATGAATTTTGAAATACCGACGGAATGTGACCTTGTTTGGAAATTCTTTGGCCAACCACAAGATGGAGCTGACATCGACATCCAGGGTGTGCAACATAAATCAAACCAGTCTGGACAAGCTGACGATAAAACAGAATTGTTTTGAAACATGTCCCAGAACAAATCAACATTAATATTGGGGTAAGATGATCAGACTGAAAATAATATAATTAAAATAACCTCAAAATATCACTTCCTAAAATTAAATATTGTGCTAACATTTTGTAGAAATATTAAAATTATTATGTTTTATTCTTAAGTATTTTTTATAGTTCAGTAATTGATATGTTAGTGTAACTGTCACATTGGCATGAAAATAAGCTGCACTTTTGGTCCAAATTCCAACTGTAAAAAGTCAGGTTTACAGCATAACTTAGGTATTAAAAATATGCTGATTTGCAATGATACAGTTAGTATCTGTAACCAAAACTGGCAGCTTTTAATTGTGCAACAATGTAATCTTTTTGATGTTTTTATTATTCATTTAATACTTCTCACTGAAGGACAAATTATGTTTGAAGAGAAAAATTGTACGCTCAGACTGGGGTTTGAACCCAGGACTTTTAGCTTTCTATGCCAATGTTCTACCAACTGAGCTACCTGAGCACTCCAATCTCAATGCAAATGTTTCTCTTATACATTGTTAATTCCCGAGCATCAAATGCTATGAACCATTATTCGATCATGCAAATGGCAGCATCTTATTTTAACAAGACATTTATTGGGAATTTAAACATTACTTTATAAAGCCCGTAGGGCTTCTTCCTATTCTTTCCCAGTCTGAGCATATGTTTTTCTCTTCAAATATAATATATCTTTTACTGATATTTTGGCATTGACATTGGTTAATTTTTTTCATTACCTTTTAATTTAGTTCTATTTAGTTATGGGGTTATCCAAGTTAAGAAAGCCTATATTAGGGTAACTTAAAATTTGCAGTTCCACATTATACCTAAACCACAACAGAGAGGCCGGATGAAAGTATGGACAGGAAAAATCTAATATGTGACATGTGATTGATCCAAAAAAAAAAAAATAAACAGTTTTAATGAAAAAATCATTTAGGGAACCAAAATTTGGCATATATCTGAATCTTGAAGTTACGATTCTTTCCTTTATGTTAAGATACTGGTATGTAGATCTTAATGGACAAATATATATATATATATTTTTTTTTTCCCTTCCTTCATTCCTCTGAGTGTTAGACTTTTTTCTTTCTTCCCCCCCCTTAAATTTTAAGGAAGCCCCTTATACCTTAGAACACTTATTATCAGGCTAATTATTGGCATTTCAAGGGCACCTGTAGAGACATCCATTATAAGACATAATTTTATTTTAATCTGGCCTACCTAGTCTATAACTTACAACTTACGACTGGTTGATTGACAGATATATAATGTTAAGCAATTGTAATGATGTCATTTGCTCTCTCGCACTCCAATATTTAAAAGGAAGATTTGAAAATTTAATAAAAGATGGACTGAAGAATGTTTTGTTCAGTAACCTCATTAAGAGTATTGCTAAACTTTATCTGTACCATATAATATAGATGTATGGCATATTAAAGAACTTTCAAATATGCAGTATATATACATTGTAAGATTTATAGGTATAGGAGCTCAGTTGATTCAAAATCTCCCTTGTAAAATTATGTAACCACCAATTTTAGTGGAATTTGTTTTAGATTAAACAGTATCTCATAGCCTAGCTCAATCTAGTGGCTATGTAAATTCACTATCTCAACTACTTACTGATAATGTAGAGAATATTATATATATATAACAGTGAATATTACATTCATAGTTAAGCTTACAATTGCCTTTGCAAAAAATTGTTAGTTGTATTGTTTTTGAGGGAACTCTTTAATTGTCTTCTTCTTCACTTCCTGGTTTAGGCATAAGTTGCCTGTTCCGTCTTCACCAATAGATCTAAGACCATATCTTCCGAGGATGTTCAACATCTCTTCTTCCTCTCGGAAAATAATGTAAGATTTTATTTGGTAATCTGCTTTCTTCCATTCTTGTTGTTCTTGTTGTTAAATATCTTTTCTTTTATGGAGTAGATCTACAGTTCTTCACGGATATCCTCATTTCTTGTCTGGTCCATTCTAGTGCATTCTTTTACTGTTCTTAAAAATTTCATCTCGGCTGCTTGGATTTTACTTTCTTGTTTGTTAGTGATAATCCAAGATTCACTCCCATACAAAAGGGCAGGGACTGCCATTGTTTTACAAAATTTTAATTTTGTTTGTTAATGGGCTATATTATCCAATTTTCTATTTATTGTGCCACAAATAGCTTGAAACTGATGAGTTTTATGTTCAATATCTTTATCATATCCATAGCTGATATCACATCCTAAATATTTAAAGTGGGATACTTGTTCAATAACTCTTTAATTATATTTTACACAATATAAGACAACATTAAACTCAAAACTACCCCCCCATTTTTATTAGGCTGTGTAAGATATTTTTTCTCTCACACATATATTCAAAAACTTTTTATGTAACTCGTGATATCTACCCTTCTTAGATTCACTAAATGATTTTCAGGATCAATTGGTATTTCTGAAGTTTTTCTTATAAATTATTAATATTAAGTGGAGAACATAATTTTAATATCTCACCTCATACAATTTCAAATTGAAGCCATGAGTTTCATAAGTGCACAAGTCCACTTTTTGGCACTATATGAGTTATATATATCGTTGCATTCATCTCACTGAGCTCTATAGAATGGCATTCAAAACAATATGTTTAGGATTTACCACTTGATATTGAGTTGGTGAGTTTCATTCCTACACAAGTCCACGAACTTGTGTTGTTATGAAACTCAGACAGGCATTGTGCGCGCAGTATGACAACGCATCATAACAGCACAAAGGTTTCCGCAGTGCCTTGCCAGTTGCCTTTGTCAGCAGTCACCAGCTGACCAGTGATTCGTGCGCTTATAAGGTTCGTCGAAAAGCTAATCCTTACACAGAATTGACCAGGAAAAAAGGTCCAAATGAAATGATATCTTTTTTACGTCATTACATTGACTACATGGACATGAAAATAAGAAACCTGTGCAGATTTACTGATGCTTGTACAGCACAGAATAGAAACAACACACTGATTAAGTATCTTAAATCATTTGACAGAACGGGATAGATTTGACTACATTCGTCATGTTTACCCAACTAAAGGACATTCATATATGGCATGTGACAGGGATTTCGCTCAAGTTGAGCTGCTTAAACGAAAACAAGATGTCATATACACTGCTGAGGACTGGATAGAAATAATAATGAATTCCTCCAAAAATATTAAAGTATGTGATGTCCAACAACCCATGATCAAGGACTATAAGTTGGCGTTCAGCAAGGTTAAGGAACCTATTGCAATGGCTAAAAAACAAGAGAAGTGGAAAGTGACTACATATAAGATTATTGAATACAGATCGAACATTATTACTGTGAGCAAGAACTCAAGTGGTTTAATGACAGAAACATTCATATTGAAAGGAAATTGAAGTTAACTGAAACCGCACTGAAGAAAGCTTATGATAAAGAACTTTCTCTGAAATCTGCAAAAGCCAGGGACATTTACAAATATCTTGCATCAGTTCTTCCAGAAATGCAACCATATTTTCAATCACTGTGTGATAAAGATGGAAAAGAGCAGATTCCTAATGCTTATGAATCAGGAAGTGAGGTGTGGGATTCAGATTAGAATAAGTGAATTAGAGTAATGTCTGTTTTTTCTTAATATATTATAAATAAAAGGTAGATAAATGTTCACATATTAGTAGTATCAAACATTGTCATTACTTCTAACACCTTAAAAGATTTGATTCCCCTATCCATTTGATATTATAATCATCTCACTGTAATCGTACAGACTAATGAGTTTCATAACAGCACAAGTCCAACAAATTCATTAATAAAATTAGAACAAAATACTATAGGTAACTTAATTTCTGAATAATTATAACAAACACAATACGTCAAAGTTTGTATATTATAAAAATCAAAATGTTAGCACACCATTTTCAAAAGTTATTAAGTTTTTATTGATTTTCTCAAAACATGCTTGACTGGACTTGTGCACTTATGAAAGTCATGGCTTCAATTTCTTTGATACCACTGGTTTCAAACAAATTTTTCTTTCATCTTCAGTCATAACTCCAACTGTTGAAATTCTCTGTTTGTTGATTTCTCTATGGTTACCTCTAGTGCTGCCATCTTTGGTTGGGTTTATAAGTTTTGAAATAAAATTTTTCTCTACAGGAATATCGAAGTTCATCAATCGATATTTACTCTTTAATTCTCCCAAACTGTTAATTCTAATGGTTAGAATTCAAAAGAATAAATATTGATCGATGAACTTCAATATTCCTGTCGAGAAATATTTGATTTTGAAATTTATAAACCCAACCAAAGATGGCAGCACTAGAGGTAACCATAGAGAAATCAACAAACAGAGAATTTCAACAGTTGGAGTTATGACTGAAGATGAACGAAAAACTGTTTGAAACCAATGGTATCAAAGAAATTTGAAATTGTATGAAGAGAGTTATTAAAAATATGTTCTTCACTCAATATTAATGATATAACCTCATAATGTTTACTTCCCAACATTAATTTAAATATAATTTTCTTATAAATGCTAACCTTAGAGACATCAAACTTTCTTCTCATCACACAACTTGAAATTAGCATCATAATGTTTCTGTGAACTTGTAGTGTCATGTTTATTGGCACTCATTTTGAAAATTATCCATTGAACTTTATTGCTACCATTGCATTTTGTGAATATTATTGTCTTCACCCGACACCAGCAGGATCACTATATTAGAGTAGAGAATAGCAGGGCAGAACAAGAGCTCTCTATAGGGCAACACTAGGTGATTTAACAACTTGATTATGCAGCGGGATAAGGATCTCAAATTCTAGTATAGTAATATTACCCATCCAATTGTTTTGTGCAGACGGAAAATATGTTAACTAACTAACTGTCTTTCTCTTTCTATTCCTTACTATGTTGCCACTTCCTGTCCTTTGAATTATGTTGTTTGATTGGCAGGTAGAGAGCTGACAAATACTATGTATTTTAATGATCCGTCGTTCTGCGCGGTCAGTGGCAGAATGACTAATTTGACAACCCTGTTACTTTTGGGGTTACGCCTAGGAATGAACTGTCCCTTCCTTGCCCTTCTCGTTACATGTTGCCACTTGTGATTTATTGTCAGGCTGGTAATGGAGAGACGACAAATACTGTGATTTTAAATGATCCGACCGCTTGAGCGTTCAGTGCTTAAATGACTAATTTGACAACCATGTTTAGATCTTACACACGTGTTTAGGGATTCTCCACCCACATTTGAAGTTGAAAAATTGCAATATGTGATCGGATGTACAGTTTTCTCCTACATCCCTTCCACAGATTAAGTAGATCGGCGACACTAGCGCTAAAATTCTTCCCCTCTGCCCGTGATCAGTTAACTTGGATGTGTAATATGCATATATATACAACAAATGAAAAAATGTTCAAGTTGAAGTTTATTCTGTTCTATGATTGTTATAAATTAATTTTAAATTATTTCTAAACAGTTATATCTTGCAATGTTCTGCTTGTATTCTAAAAAAAATCTTTCTTTTTTTTTTTCGGTTATGTGTTGATCAGTTAAATGTGGAAAAACCATTTCTTTTTTATAATCCTTCAGAATAAATTACTATAAATTATACAGAAAGTAATTACGTTAATTAAATAGTTTCTTCCTATTTGGCACTATAACCCGTTGTGAGTTTTGACCTCCTTCACAATTTTCCTCCATTCATCTTGATCCTGTACTTTCTCTTTCCATTCTCTCATTCCCATCCTTCTTAAATCTTGTTCCACATCCTGCAGCCACCTCTTTCTCCCTCTTCCTCTCCTTCTTACTCCTATTATGTCATTATGTATTAATCGTATTGGTATTCTTCCATTCTTTCAATGTGCCCTATCCATCTCAATCTCAATGACTTGATGTATCTTAGATGATCCTCTCCTCTGAGTATATGATCAATTTCAGAATTTGATCTGATTCTCCATGTATTGTTTTCCAATACTAGTCCATATATTTGTCTTATTATCTTTCTTTCAAATATACGTAAAGCATTTTCATCTTCTTTATTTAACACCCATGTTTCAGCAGAATATGTTACCACGGGTCTAATCAAGGTTTTATATATTTTTAATTTAGTTGTTCTAGTTAACAGTTGTGATTTTGTTAAGCTGAGATTTGCAAAATATGGTTTGATTCCTGTTAATATTCTGTGGTTTATTTCTTCTGTTATTAATCCTTTGCTATTTATCTTCACTCCTAAATATGTAAAAGTAGTAACTTTTCAATAATGAAATGTCATACATGTACTTTATAAAGGTATAAATGTAGAATACTAGTAAATTATTATTAGACTTTAAGCTTTATAGGAAAAATGTCATATATATGACAGCAAGTATACTCCCTCTACTGCTGAAAGGCAGATAAATCTGACATGTTGCAGGTAGTAGATGTTTATTCAAAACCCTGCAAAATTAGAATGTTGAGGACATTTAAATTCCAGCAACTGGATACCATATGGTAAAGGTTAATGTTTGATAATTTGACTTGCTGTGATACATGCCAAGAGCTGTGTTGAGACTCTTGAGCCAACGATGAGGAAAAGCAGAGCTTCATTATGCAAACCATGCCAATGACTGGTCTAAAATCTTTTTTACTTCACTGATTTTTCTGGCTTTCCTATTGGCTATTCATAATTGCACGTTTTCTTGTTGACAAATTTATTCATATTCAGATGTATTCACAAAAAAAAAACAATTCTGCATTCACAAAAAAAGAGAAAACTAAACTTCCATGTTTCATTACATTGCTGGTTTTCAAATGCATTATTCATCTTGAAAGTAATGAATTATAGTTATTCATATTAATTAAATATTATTAAAATTGCAATTCACCTCATATTTAGTTTTCTTTTTAAGACGAGTTTCAGAGAAACTAATTATCCTCCATCTTCAGTTTGTACTCGACTTATCGGCTTTAAAAAAGAAGTCTAAATATGAGGTGAGGTATAATTTTAATAATATCCATTTATTAATATCTTATAGTGTTATTTCCTACAAATTTTAAAGGAAATATTATTTTTTTTAGTCATTTGACAAGCATTCACAATTTCAGTCAATATAATTTGGTGTAAATTTCTGTACAAGTAGATTTTATTTTTTAAATTATTATTATTCTTTACAACATGTGACAACTTTTTTAATTCCTTCATAAACTCCTGTCAAATTTTATTCTTAGGGTTCCATTTTTCTAATGATTATTTCAATATATTTTTCTGATATTTAACTATATACTTAGCATGAAGACGTGGCAGCCATATTGATTTTAACAAATATTCTAAGCAAAAACAAAGTCGTGCTTGACTACATAGAGTATATATTAATTAACTGCATACAAATATACATATGCTACAGAATTTTAAAACTTACTATTTATTTTTGGGCATTGCATTCTTTCACAGGTTAGAGTGCTTAAATTGTGTTAGATTAGATTTTAGGTTTGTCTTTCATAGGTTAGAGTACTTATATTGTATTAGGGGAGCTTTTAGGTTCGTTAAATATTGTGTGTATGTTGGCTATACCCTATAATTCCATAGTGTAAACCGCTTTGTGTTTGTTGGCGCATGCACATGGTGTATGATTGGAAGTTAGAAAAATTTTTCGCATCACATGTTGTAAAGAATCCTGTTGGAGATGTATTTTTTCTTATTTAGTTAATCATTCCAGAATGGGATTAGTTGGTTTTAGTAAAATGAATCCTTAGTTAAAATATTTTATCCGAAATACAATTAATGACACACATCATTTGTTTACTGATATTAATATAGACTTCTTCATGGCCATTTGAGTTTAGTTTTAGCTTCCCTGTAACATCCAACCTCAATTTTCTATCCTGTATACATACATACATACATACATACATACATACATACATACATACATACATACATACATACATACATACATACATACATACATAAATACATACATACATACATTTATATCAGACCTATTACAAAAAAAAAATGTGATTTAATCACAAATCAAATACCTCTGGGATATTTGCTAGACATGCAAATCTTTACACCACTGAGGAGTCATACATTCAGAAAAAATTTATTACTTCGGAAAATTTGAGAAAGTAATGAAACATTTATAAAGACAGAAATTAAGAAGACTTGATGTCCGTAGTGCATTGAACTTTGTAAGCATGGATTTAGGTTAGCGATGCTCTGATCTCTTTGAGATTTTGAAGATCTTAAAAAAAACTGCATTAAGTATACTCAAATAAAAATGTTTATGTTTATATATATATGAATATGAGAATAACTTCACTTAATCATATATCATCTAAATGCTTTGCCATCCTATAGGCAAAAGATCTTTGAACAGACTGTTCAAGTGTTGGTGAATAATCATATTGGGCTCCTATGTCCAGTACATGCAAGGATGATTATGATGATGGTCATATGAAAATATTGCAGCTACTGCTACCTTTCTATTTCAAGTCCCCAAGGTAGTATGTTACATTTGATTTTATTTGATAGTTTATTAGAAAAAGAATGTATGCCATAATCGATTGTCTATACTTGTCTGAATATTGCAGGAACTGCCTTCTTTCCATGTCAAATCTTTACCGATTTTGTTCTTTGTAGTTCCATTAGAGAGATTAAGTAGGAAGAGGACATAGTCCACTTAAATAAGTTTTATTTGATTATGTACTAAGTCACATGTTCAGCATGGTATCAAATCTTTAGAAGATAAAGAAGGCATACAACTCAATGGTATTAATAAGCTGTTAGAATATTCTCATGATGTAGTATTATTAAGGGAGAGCAAGTGGATACTAAAGGCTAATATGCACATTCTATTGAGAAAATTGGAAGTAAATACCAATAAAACTATATACCAATGCCATAGCTGAGTGGTTAAGGTAGGAAGACTTGGCGCAGAGTTACGGGACTTGCGCTGGTTCGAATCTCCATGGGGGAAGAAATTTTCTCATGGAATTTCGGCCAGTATGGGACCGTGTCCATGCAATCATCGTGAGGCATTTGGGTAGCTACAATAAGTAGCGGCTCCAGATTGAGAAAATCAGCTAAAATGCTGCTGGGGGATCCGATATGCTGACTATATGTCACCTTTATACTGGCTGGATGATCGTCTACCTCTGTGATGAACACATGTGGATGTGAGGCCAAAAGCCAGCTGGTAGGCCAAGGGCCTTCTAGACCTGCCGTGCCATGGAGAGAGGGAGGGAGAGAAAGAGAGAGAGAAAAAGAAAAACTAAATATATTATTGGAAATGACAAGTGCGTAAAATTTTGAAGAAGTGACTGAAATCAAATACTTTAACAATAATTACAAACAGGAATGAGGTAATAAAATCCCGTTTAGGTAAATAATCAGAAAATAAAATATCAAAATAAGTACCTGACATAAGAACTCATATCCTTCTTCTGAAGTGGAAGCCTGTTTCTGAAAGTCCAATTTAAAAAAAATAAATTTTAACCTACTTGAAGATGAAGGCATGCAATATGCACTTATTTTAGTACTTTATTTTCTCTTCTCTTCTTCTTCCTTCCAAGTATTAGGCCAAGGCCTGTTACAATCCTATAGAAAATTTTCCCTCCAGCGTTTCATAGGACGGCCCAGTGATACTTTATTTTGTGACATGTTATTATATATTACAGGGACTGTTGTAATTTCATCTTCTGAAGATGGAAGTCAGTTTCTGAAAGTCCTATTTTAAAAAATAAATTTTAACCTACGAGGGTCACTAGATAAGTTTTGAGACACGGCAGTATGGCGACAGGAATGCAATAAACTAATATACCATTTGAAAGCCCAACTCTCGAACATCAAAACCATAGCAGGTAGAAACGATTCCTTTCAGTTGTCTCTGAGCAGCACCTTTGTGAAGTAGTCTGTGCGTGGTGAAATCAAACGTGTCCTATGGAGCTTGAGAGGGTGTATTTTCTTGCTATGATTTTATATGATTATAAGTGTGATTTAAATGAGTCGCAAACACTTGAGTAACTCATACAAATATTTGTGGACCTTGCTCCTTCACGTGCAACAGTTTTCCCGCAGATTTCCTGAATTTAATAGGGAGAGAACATCCCTTAAAGATGAAGGGAGAAGTGGGAGGCCTACAACAGTGGTGACAGAGGAAAACGTCTCTGCAGTGGAGACTCTGATTAAAGAAGAGCCACGATTGACCTATAAGGACATCGAGGGGGGCCTAGGAATTAGTTTGTCAAGTGTTTCCACCATCCTGCACCAATACTTAAGAGTGAAGAAAATTTCTTCTCGATGGGTGTCACACCACTTGTCAGAAGGGCATAAACACACTAGGGTGGAATTGTGTAGATAAATGCTGGCGAGATTCAACAACGGGGACTCCCGCCGGGTGTCAGACTTAGTGATAGGTGACGAAACTTGGATCTACCAGTATGGCCGTGAAACAAAGCACCAATCATAGGTGTGAGTCTTCCCAGATGAGCAGCCTCCGACCAAAAGTCAAAAGGCCTAGGAGTGTGGGGAAGAAAATGGTGGCCACCTTCTTCTCAACAAGTAGTCACCTGGCTACAGTTGTGCTAGAGGATCAGAGGACAGTTACTGCTAAATGGTATACAGAAGTCTGTCCCCCCAAAGTCTTCCCAAAGATCCAGGAGAAGCGGCCAAAGACTGGACTGCAGGGAATTCTGCTCCACCATGACCATGCCTCTTTGCACACAGCCAATGCAACAATTAGGTTTCTGGAAAAGACACCTGTGAAATTAATGTCTCATTGAGCCTACAGTCTGGACGTAGCCTCGTGTGACTATTTCCTGTTCCCGAACGTGAAGAATTGCATGCGCGAACACCAATTTCCTAGCCCAGAAGATGCTGTTGGAGGAGCTTAGTGCAATGTCTGAGTTCTAGTGGCGTGGCTGCTTCCAGAAGTGGTTCCAGAGGATGCAAAGGTGTATAGAATGTGCTGGAGAGTTGTTTGAAAAGATGTGATAGGTATGGAAACTCTATCATGGCCCATTTTTGCACATCTCAAAACTTATCTAGTGACCTATGTACTTGAAGATGAAGGCACCCAATAGGCACTTATTTTAGTGCTTTATTTTGTGACATGCTATTATATTTTACAGGGACTGTTGTAATTCCAACTACTCTATAAAATGTTAAAAATATATAAATCTATTATTCTGCCAGACTGTTATATGGAAGCTGTTATATTGGTGCTTACTTTAAGAGAAAAGATTACGAGTGTTTGAGAATAAAGTTCCTAGTAAAATTTTGGACTAAAGAGAGATGAACAGACAGGTGAATGGAGAAGACTTACAAAACAATGAGCTACAAGATCTTTATGGGAAATCAGATATAAGTTTCATAGACTGTGTTAGGTAGGACGTATGGCACCATTGGGGTATGAAAGAGAGAGATGGAAACTCCTTGTAGGAAAACCAGAGGTAGAGGACCCATAGGTAGGGCAAGGATGAGGTGGAAAATAACATTAACCATAATTTGAGTAAGATAAATCATACAGGGAATGATTAGAAAACATTAGTTCAGGGTAGGGATGTGTGGAGAACATAGTTCTGTGTCATAGCCGAGCAGTTTAAGGCATCAAACCTTGTGCTGAACTAGGGACTGGTGCATCATGAGAATTTGGGTACTTGCAATAAGTAGCAATTGAGAAAACCAGCTATAACAACTGGGAGACCTGACATACTGACTGTATGTCACCCTATATTGGCTTGATAATCATTCTCCTCTGATTTTAACCTTGTTAATATGAAGCCATCGGCCGCGGTGGACTAGTGGCTATGCTCCTTGCCTCTGGTCCTGAAGGTCGTGGGTTCAAACCCGGCTGGGGCCGATGGATTTTTTTAGGATGAAAAAATCCAAGAGGCAAGTCCTCCTGGAGGGACTTTAAGCCATGGGTCCCGAGTCTGAAGATTTTCAGGCTCGTAAATGATCCTTAAGCCTGAATGAAAGGCCTTTAAGCAAAATTTACTGAATTTTCCCAACCTAGTACTACCTTGGTTTCCTAGGTGTCGGTATGAGGCAAAACACAGACCACGGACCACTCAAATGACATCTATATGAAAACAAGTGTAATTAAATTAGTATGGTTCAAATTCTTCCCTGTGGGGGAGAGCACCTAAATATCTGTTAAGGTAAACATGGGCTTATAAGACAAGACAATAATATGAAGCCAACAGCTGGCTGGTGGGCTAAGGACCTTCCAAACCTGTTGTGCCATGGAGTGTGTATGTCCATGCAGCTATGAACCTCTGGGTTAGTTAGCTAGTTAGATATTTCAAATGACTAATATGTTAGATAGACATGCGATTTACTCAGTACCTTTCAAGTAAAGAGTTTTATAAAACAGTCTATGACATTCTATATGGCACGTGGATAGGGTTCAAGGCAATCACATACTGCAGTCAGTCTATCTTTATGTTCTATCCTTCTAATTTTTTCGCTGCTTTCTAGGTTCATACATGGCTGATACATTGAATTATTTAAGTAAAATATTTGTGGACATTGGTAGATGATTATGGCCCTCTAAGTCCCCTGTTTTGTCAGCCTACAATTTTCATTTATGAGGAAATCTAAAAAATAGCATAGAAAGACAATCTGTACACAATCCATGAGTTAAAAGACATTATTATACAAACATTTGGAAGAATTGGAGTGACAAATTTGCATGTGTAAATGACAGTTCCTTTTGGAGATATGAGGGAATGCGTTGCAGCAGAGAGACGTTAACACATTCTGTAGTTAAGTTTAGTAAACAGTATGAGTATTGTAATTTTAATAGCGACTCTAGCAACTGTAGCAGACTCCATTCACCAAGAATGAGTGCTGACACAAGGTCTGTTTGCCATCAAGTGCCATAGGAAATGTTATAGATCGTCTGTACATCTTGTATGATATATCTTTTTAATTTATAGCCTCATTCAGTTAGTTTTGCAGCTATTCTTTCCAGAAATCCTTTTCTATCATTTTAGTATGTTTCCCACATGAATACCTGCATCCATCCCTGCAATATTTGTTAAAATTATGTTATTACATTTGCAAAACTTCCTACAGAGATTTTCAAAAGTTGCTAATGATACTTATTCAGCTTGGATGAGGTTCAGTGGTACAAGTGGTTAGACAACTGCCCCTTCACCTCTGGGATCCGTGTTTACATTTCATCAGAGTCATGACAGGTTTACCCCTATTTTTCCCTGCCAAAAACTTCACTACCACTCCATACTTATCTGTTTCATTTAATTGTCCCTATGTTGGTGCTAAAAGCTTGGACAACTGACATTTTCGTATATCGCAGACCTTCAATAAATCTGATCAGCCCTTAACCATAACATTTTGCTGATAATGAGTAGACTAAATTATTTATCGTTTATTCAAATTATGATTATGTTGGCCATATGATGTTCAGGAACCGTTCGGACCTTAAAGTTTTCTGACATTTGTCTTACACAAGAGGAAAAACCCTGAAAAACACCTCACCCAGGAAACCTATCCTGACCGAGACTTGAACTCGGGCCCGCTGCATGACAAGGCAGCATGCTACCTCGAGACCACAGCAGTGATCAATATTTGCAATAACTTGAATAGCAGATTTAGGATCAACAAGACAGACTTCTTTTTTGGAACTTGTTAAGTCAATGAACTAAACTCATGAGAACAATAATTTCAATAGCTTACCACCGTCAAAGTTGCTTTCTCATTTGCTCTCTGTGTAGATAAGTAACCAGTAGTTTTCTGGATAGCTTACATGTAAAGTATTGAAGGCAATTTGTTTAGTAGTTTGACATTATAATGTAATGTATATATACCTTTCATACAGGGTGTTACTGAATTGAAATGAAGAAATTAAAGGCACATACATAATTGAAATAGGATTGCTATGCCATAGAGTGAGATTTCAAAGTCCTGTGTGGTTTCTGAAACTGGACATTGGCACTCATACAAAGGTATGAATATAACTTGTTTTATTTTATTATTATTGTCATTGTTACTGTCTTGCCACTGTAGCCGAATGGTCTAAGGCATCATGCCTTAACATAGAGATATGGTATATTCATCGGTTTGAGTTTTCATGAGGGAAGATATTTTAACATTGAATTTCAGTCAGTATGGGACCTGTGTTCACCCAGCATTATGAGTAAATTGGGTAGCTACAATACATAGCGGCTTCAGGTCGAAAACAATCTATAATGACCCATGGATTTGACATTCTAACCAGATGTCACTCCTATTCTGTCTGAATGATCATCCGCTTATATAAATAGAAGATTTAGATGTGATGCCAGCAGCCAGCTGGTAGGCCAAGTATCTTCTAGCTCTGTCATATAAATAAGTTTTATTATTATTGTTAGTATTATTATTATTATTATTATTATTATTATTATTATTATTATACTCATTCATTATCTGTTACCCTTATTATCAATAACTCAATCACCAAGAAAAAACATTTAAAAAGTGTTCTTGAATTTAATAACTAGTCTTGATAATGATAGTTTAGCTATTGAAACACTTTTTAAATGTTTTTGTTTGGTGATTGGGTTATTGGTAATTAGAGCCCCGATTTGTATGCAAAATAAAGTACTAAAGGCATGAAAAATGTAGAAAATATGCACCCTAAATATGCAAAAACAGATTGTATTGAAATCAAATAAATTATTTGCTTTCTGGGTATAATCATACCTTATTAATTATATTATTTTTAGTCTGAACATCGTACCTCAATATTAATGTTGATTTGTTCTTGAACATGTTTCAAAACAATTCTGTTTTATCGTCAGCTTTCCCAGACTGGTTTTATTTATGTTGCATTATGTTGCACAACCTGGATGTCGATGTCAGCTCCATCCTGTGGTTGGCCAAAGAACTTCCAAACAAGGTCACGCTCCATCGGTATATCAATATTCATAACTCTGTTTCTGTTCTTCTGAATATAAATTTTTTCCCAAATAGTCAACTCTTTTGTATTTTCTGACTGTTTTAATAATTTAGTGTCTGAATTTATATTATGTTTTTCAGACCAAACATGAGCAGCAACTGCAGATTTTTCTATTTCCCCATTTTTAATATTTCTTATGTGTTCTTTGGTTCTAATTTTTAGGTTTCTTTTTGTTTTTCCTATATATATCTTTTCACAACCCATGCATTCAATTTGATATATTCCTGACTTTTTATTTTTATCAGTTTTTTTATTTTTGTTGGTTTTTATTAGTTTATTTAAACTGTAGTTATTTTTTGGTGCTAATTTAATATTAAACTTCCCAAATATCTTTTGAAATTTATTATGTACCAAAGGGTGATATGTGAATTTCCTATATTTTTTCATAGGTGGTTCTTCTTTTTCAAGAGTACTTCTGTTTATCATTTTTTTGTTTTTTATACTTTTCTATCCTTTTATGTATCATTTTTTCATCAAACTCATTTTCTTCTTCGAAGAAAAAAGAAAAATTAAATTCGGGTTTCATAGGAAAGAAACTAATATGGAAAATTTTATAAAATCAACAGGGTTCAATCCAATTGGACATAAATTAGCAGCCTTTAATAGTTTAACTCATAGATTGGTAAACTTACCATTAAACGAAGAAGATTTTAAATATGAGAAAAAACACATAATCAAAGTAGCAAGAGAAAACAGGTTTGATGAAAAAATGGTACATAAAAAGATAGAAAAGTATAAAAAACAAAAAATGATAAACAGAAGTACTCTTGAAAAAGAAGAACCACCTATGAAAAAATATAGGAAATTCACATATCACCCTTTGGTACATAATAAATTTTAAAAGATATTTGAGAAGATTAATATTAAATTAGCACCAAAAAATAACTACAGTTTAAATAAACTAATAAAAACCAACAAAAATAAAAAAAAATGATAAAAATAAAAAGTCAGGAATATATCAAATTGAATGCATGGGTTGTGAAAAGATATATATAGGAAAAACAAAAAGAAACCTAAAAATTAGAACCAAAGAACACATAAGAAATATTAAAAATGGGGAAATAGAAAAATCTGCAGTTGCTGCTCATGTTTGGTCTGAAAAACGTAATATAAATTCTGACACTAAATTATTAAAACAGTTAGAAAATACAAAAGAGTTGACTATTTGGGAAAAAAATTATATTCAGAAGAACAAAAACAGAGTTATGAATTTTGATATACCAATGGAGCGTGACCTTGTTTGGAGGTTCTTTGGCCAACCATAGGATGGAGCTGACATCAACATCCAGGTTGTGCAACATAATGCAACATAAATAAAACCAGTCTGGGAAAGCTGACAATAAAACAGAATTGTTTTGAAACATGTTCAAGAACAAATCAACATTAATATTGAGGTAAGATGTTCAGACTAAAAACAATATAATTAAAATAACCTCAAAATATAACTTCCTAAAATTAAATATCATATCTTATTCCTGGCTGTTACAGTAGATAAGGAAGGTTTTCATGAGATTTCGTTTCTAATCTTAATTGCGTAATAATATTTCTCAAGGTCCCTTTTACACAGATGTAAATATACACATTACGGTTATATCCAATTGATTGCAGACTTTATTAATTTAAAACAAATATCAAATAATAATTAAATGATTACTCATAATTAGCTTAATGGATAATTATACATTATAAATCTAAAATAAGCATTTTCCTCTGGAATACCGCTTGAATTGTCTGTAAAGGGGCCACTTAACATGTAAATCATTTCTGCATACTTTATAATGTGTAAAAAACATGCATTTCGTATACAAATCTAGGCTCTATTGATAATGTATAACACATTTTATTGTGACCAAGAAGATCTTGTATATTAATATATCATACAATATTGTTTACCTGATGAAAACATCAACTGCAAATGCAACTTTGATTTTATGTGAAGATTAGGTGCGAGGACAATTTTTAGGAATGAGAGTCAAGTATATTCAATAAAAATAATATTGACTTTGTATAATATTCACTCAATGTAAGCAAATTATATTTAAATTAATATTGGGAAGTAAACATTATGAGGTTATATCATTAATAGTGAGTGGAGAACATATTTTAATCGACTCAACTCATACATTTTCAAAATTCTTTGATACCGACATTTTCAGACAATATCATGTCCTTCTTCAGTCATGGTGTCCACTGATGAAATTCTGTGATTGTTGATTTCTTTAGTGACATCACCTCTTGTGCTGCCATCTTTCGTTGGGATTATAAACTTTGTAATTCAATTTTTATCCACCGGAATATCGAAATTCATAGATCGATATTTATTCTTGTGAATGAATATCATTTCCCAAATTGTCAATTCCAACGGTTTATCCAATTGTTTCAAAAGTTTTGCTTCTTTTTCAATTTTATGATGTTCTAGTAAACTATGTGCTGCTATTAATTCCAGCTGCTGAAATGCCCCACAAAGCTACATGGGCACTGGTCGAAATTCCATGAGAAACTTTCTTTCCCCATGGAGAATCGAACCAGTAGAAGTCCCATTGCTCTGCACCAATGTATCCTATCTTAACCGCTCGGCTATGGGAGGCCCATATTTATATATAAAATTATCAACATTGTAATGCCATGGCAATAACCAATAAATGTGGCGATTAAATTGCTAAGAGAAAAATAAGTAAATTATGCTATATACAGGCCTATTCAAAATCTACTCTTTTTTTTATAAATAAACAAAGAAATAATAAAAATTCATGGGTACTATATATATTATGAATCACCTAAATCTACAACAGAAATAATTAGGCGTATATAGGAAAAATATCATAAACAACTAGTACGAAAACAGCTTTATTCTATCACATTTTTTTATAAAATATTTGATTTGAAAATATTATAGCGGAAACAATTTCTGTTCAAAAAACTTTCATAGAGCAAGCTCATGCAATAGCATTTGAGACTCGCAGTCTGGAGTTACCAGGTTGAAACCCTAGTTTTGACTAACCTGATTTTTTATAGTGGTTTATCTCTGTTGTCAAGGCAAATGATATACAGAAAGTTCATTACCAGGATTAATTTCATCATATTCACCACTTCATAATACAGCTTGCGATCTAAGTGAGTTAACCACTGCACATGGTAGCAAGGAAAAAAATCAAATTGGTTCAAACAGGGGTTTAAAAACAGGACCTTCAGAATATGATCTCAAACACTGCTGCTTGACGTAATTGGCACTATCGAACCCATAGGCTGATTGCCGCGTGTATATCAGCTCTCCACATATCCTTATTCTGGGCTAATGTTTTCCAATTACCACTTGTATAATCATTTCCTTGACATCTTAGTTAATGTTATTCTCCCACCTCATTCTTGATTACCAATTGGGGGTTTTCTCTCTGGTCTTCCTATAAGAAGATTCCATCCCATCTTTAATTCCCATTTCTTGCCACCTGTAAAGCGACTATATCCAAGGATGATTTAGCTTATTCCTTTGTTAATATGTCTAACGTCTCACTAATAGGCTTAGGCCTACATATATAATATTTCTAGTGTCCTTGCAAGCTTATGTAAAACATTAATGAATGATCGCCAAGGTATTCTGGTATTAGCCTATGCATTAATTTCTGTCTAGTTATTTCATAATATTCTTCTGCTTCATTTCTAGCTATATTTGACCATTTGTATTTTGGTCTGCCTATTTTTCTGGTTGTTCCTTAGGGAATTTTGCTCTATTTAATTCTATCTCCATTACTATTGTCTATATTTGTGCCCATTTGTAATTATCTATTTACCATAGATATACTTATTAACTACTGTCCTCAGCCATTACAATGCCATTTTATTCCCAAACACCTGTTAGTAAATACTTGTATTTCTTCATAATTAAGCTTTTTACTATTCTTATTTCGCACCAATAAAGTAAAAATCACATTTGTATTATTTATAAAAACTCTATGGTACAATAAGCCTAGATATCCCTTGGCCTGGTAGCTGGCTGCTGATTTCACATCCATAATGACAAATGATGGAAATTTTGAGAAAGTGGTTAAATTCAAATACCTAGGAACAATAATCACAAACAGGAATGAGATGCACAAGGAAATTAAACATAGGCTCAATTCTGGAAATGCATGCTATTACGCATTACAGACACTCTTGACGTCCCAACTCCTTTCAAAAAACGTTAAACTGAAAATATATAAACTATTATTCTACTAGTTATATTATATGGATGTGAAACATGGAATCATACCTTAAGGGAGGAAAGGAGATTACGAGTATTTGAGAATAAAGTTCTTAGAAAAATGTTTGGACCAAAGAGAGATGAACAGACAGGTGAATGGAGAAGACTGCATAACAATGAATTACATGATCATGATAGAAGCCAGATATAATGAGAACAGTTAAGTCTCGTAGACTGCGATGGGCAGGACATGTGGCACGAATGGGGAATGAAAGACACGCATGGAAGTTTCTTGTAGGAAAACCAGAGAGAAAAGGCCCAGTTGGTAGACCAAGAATGATGTATGAAAATAACATTAACTATGATTTGAAGGAAGTAGATTATACAGAGAATGATTGGAAAACATTGGCTCAGGATAGGGATATATGGAGAGTTTATGTCCGCACGACCATGAACCTATGGGTTTGATAGTGCCAGCGAGTTAGTTAGTTAGTTAGTGTGTTAATCACAGATCATCCAGCCAGAGTAAGCACAGCCGTTATAGTTGTAGTTCTCATCCTGCTGGCACTATTTATTGTAAGTGCCCAATGTCCTCATGCTGCTGAGTAAACTGACCAAAATTCCATGGTACAATTTTCACTCCTGCTAGGACTCAAACAAGCACAAATTCCATTAGTTGTGCACCAAGTTATCATGCCTTAAATTTGAATATGTTTTACCATGTTCATAATATGTTTACTATTTTAATGATTTCTCATATACTGGCGTGTGTATATAATTGATAATGTATGGACATTATTTGTGAAACCTATATACAAACCTTATAAATAAATTTTGAAACATCATTTCAGGAAAGCAGTATATCAAAAAATAAATTACTCTATTCATTTTTTTTTATTTTGTTTGGTTAGAAAGGGGCAAACTAGTCTATAAATTTCTTAAAAACTGTTATGGAATTTATTTTGATGGACCGTGGTACTGGTTTCACAAATATTCTCTCATCTCTCAGAAACTCCATAAGCCCAACACATGCGCACTATTTTTATTTAGAACTTAGAATAATATTCTGAAGTGACTTATTGGAAACTTTGGTTCAACTTTTGATTAAGTCAATCTAACATACAACATTATTATGACACATTTGCACTATAAGTTTTTTTTTTAATTTTACTAACAGTTTCTAGTATTTTAAATATTTTTTTAAATTTATTAAAACATGTTTTACAATTATTAAAAATATATCTATGCACGAACATTGTGATATTTATCTATCAATGATTTTTTCCAAGTTCTACAGAATCGTAGTGTTCATGCAGTAAAACTTAATGAAACTTCAGTCAGATGGCAGGACATTTATGAAAATCAGTGTAACCAACATTTACACTTAATTAAAAAACATAATTTAAGAAAGGGATGTTTACCAACGTAATTATATTGGGGTAGGTCCCAATTGTAATTTTAGTGAACACAGATTAGTTTAGAGTTCATTATGTAGAAGGCCGTTGGACGTCAGTTGTGAACATGACGCAGCATTGACAATGTCACGAATTACGTGAAGAAACCCTGGGTCTGCTATAAATTATGAAGTATGAGGTGAGTGAAATGATAAAAAATAAACAATATATATATATGTTTATTAATTCTGCCCGAGGGCAGGTCTTTTGCTGCAATCATAGCATTTTCATGCAATGCTTTGCACCTAGGGAATTATAGGCGTGGTAGCTTCCCGTTGCTTTCCACACGATGAAGGATGATGATGTTAATGATAAGGATGATGGTGATGGCTGGATGATTTTTGACATTTGTCTTAGTGGTGAGGAAACCCCCAAAAAACCTCACCCAGGAGCTTGCCCTTTGCGTTACATGGCAGCATGCTACCTCGAGACCACAGCAGTGGACATATATATATATTAAATAATATAATGTGAAGACCATTATTATGCTAACCTAAATTCTTAGTAAGCAAAGAATAATGTGTGTGTGGAAGTTGAAAATGGAGAGTTGTTTTCACTTTTCGTCACTCTGTTAAGTTCAAGCTGAATTTTGCTTGGAATTTATTTCAGATTTTCAGTAATTGATTAATGAAATGTAACCATAAGACTTTATTATATAAAATTAACATTCCTGAATTTAATAGTGTAAAAATATTTACCATGTCTGGTTGAGGGACCGTTTGACTGTCACCAGGCCTATTGAGAGGAATACCAAATAAAGCACCAATTGAAAATGTTGATGGAGAATTTAACGGGCAATTTGTGTATTTCACTTGTACTTGCACTTGTCCTGAACATTTGAAGAATTAGCAATTGTATCTCCTGCAATTTGTCATACATAACAGATTTTTATGCTATATTTCTAGTTCTTATCCTCTTTTTCTATTAAAATAGAATCTATTCAAAAATAAGTTTCATCCAAGGAAGTATAAATACCAAGATGATATCCATCTTCGCAGCAGGATCTGATTGGATAGGAGAGTGGAAGATGAATTGGAAATTTTAATGAGTTATGCTATTACAACGAATGTCTCATTTTTACAATTTTATTAATATCTATACTTCATAAAACTACAGATTTTTAAATTAACAATCATTACATTCAAGGAATTTGTCACTATAATCTATGTACAATGTTATGTTGGCAAATCAAATTATAATTATAACGTCACTTGCTGGAGTATAAACTTGCAGTTACTAAGTCTATTACTCTTGTAGACATTATTACGATGATCCTTGTCGAATCCAATTTCTTCTTGTAGGTATCTCGTATTGATGGTATATAATCTTTCATGGCCAATAAGTGGGTAAGGAATCTCTTCTGTGTCAGTTGTTGCCCACAACTGGAAGTCATCTGGGTTGAGTCCTACTACTCCTAACTGTTCTAGAGCCAGTCTTATGCATGTTTTAGCTGTGTCTTCTGGTCCAATATGGAGTGTAGTTTCCTGTAAAATATTAAACATACCATGAAACATGAAAATAAGTACTAATAATAATAATAATAATAATAATAATAATAATTTGGGTATGCCATGGCATAGTTTGATATTTCTATAAATTTATTTAAATCCATGTTGCCCTGAGGCCCATTCACCCTCCTTTAAAAGTAATACATGAAATATTTCTGATGAATAAAGTCGATGAGGATAACACAAAGGATGCCTACGACCATAACTACACTTCATTTAGGGCCATTGGCTGAAAATAAGTAAAGACTTGCATAAGAATTTTGACGTGCCTTCATGGGATACTATATCCAAATTAAAGTTATTAAAATTTCATCAAGAATAATGACTTTAATAATGTAATACATCATACTCACTCCTGGAGCATAATTCATATAAAAAGCCTAGCATAGACCCTCATTCTAGTATTTTTCCTTCATAATTGTCAGGTTCTTGTTTAAAAAGAACTAGCTAAACAGACTTGCTTATATTATGTAACATCGATTATGAACAAAATGCTTATTTCTAAAACAAAAATAATTGTTTCTTCCAAAATAAAGTAATTTAGCAGTGTATTGAGTTTGAACAAGTAAGAGTTAACTAGAACATTTTCATCTAAAAGTCTCTAAATGTTGTCCTTAGACCAACTAACCAACTAGCTCGCGTATATATAATCAAAGCTGAAAACTATTATAATTATTTGTCTTAATGATTAATACTCACTACACCATATAGTACAACGTAACATACAATTACACCACACAAATGGTTGATTAATGAATTAATGATATTAATGATAGTAATGGTTGGGCCAAATTAAAAAGAGTAGTCGAATCAAGACAAACACATAGGTTGGAGAGAAATAGATCCAGCTAGATTTTTAACTAGAACAATACTAAGATTTGTTAATGAAAGGTTGAAACATTTTAAACTTTCTATCTCTCTCTCTCTCTCTTTTATTTTTACATTTAGCAGGCTGTGTGGATGCATGTGTTTAATAAAAATTGAACAAGTTATGTTAAATTCAACTTTAGGAAAATAAATTTTACTTTAATTAAATTATTTTCAATCTGTTTTTCACCTTGTAACAACGAAAAACAAACTGAAAATAATTTAATTAAAATAACCGCAAAATATTACTTCCTCAAATAAAATATTAAATTTTATTTAACAGTTCCTGGAATTTGAACTCGAAAATATGCATTTTAAAAAAAATTCCATTGAGTCGTCTCACTGGGTAAAATACTGTACATCATTCCATTTAAATGTTATTATTGATTTGACAAATTTGATTTTTTTGCAAAAGAGACTTTCTGTGTTATCAATTGAAGAGCTGGTTCAGAAAAGTGTTATTACCAATTTCGTAAAGGTAATTTTAACATATTAAAGTTAATGTTATGTAACATTCCCCAACCAGTAAGTAGATAAAAATTGGAATTCTGCCTACAGTCTGAATATACCAATTACTATTCTTGACTATTAAACAGGATTCACATAAAAGAATATCAAACAGAATTGTAGGTTATCCTCTTATTCGAGGAAATATTTATACTTTTCTATCAAAGTATACTTTCTGTATTTTCTGCTAAGATTTGAAAATTTATAAAGGAAACTGATTTTTTTTAGACAGAGACAACTACAGGGAAATGAGAGAACATTCTTTCCTGAATTGAAATTGCTAAACATAATTTTCACAAGCATTAATGTGTTGATCTTCGCGACTAGGTTAAATAATACTTACATATTCTTTGTTGGTGGCACAATCATAGCACACCACTTGTATGTAGGTAGACCGAGGTTCTCTCCACTCTGTCTCCAGCACCTCATTCGTTTTGCCCCACCACAGATCATGAGCTGTCCGTGTACTGAAATTAAAATTACAATAAAATATAAAAACACGTTTTATGTTCAGTTTTTAAGAGATTTTAAAAATTATCCTTCTACATGTTTGAATTTTGGATACAGTAATTTTCCACCTAACTGAACTGGAATACTGTGCAATTTTTTATAACTTTTTTACTTTACAGTTATTTTCACTGCAGAGAAAGAAAATTGACAATTAAATCCAAACATAACAATCAATTAGTAATTTGAAATTATGTAACTATTTTGAGTTATAAGACTCAGAACAATATAAAGTATTTCCATAAAACGTAAAATTTAGTATTCCTCTCGAAAAATTGAAAATTGTGGAGAAATATAAACTGATCATGACAAGGGAAAAGGATCAACAAATTTGTAATGTTCAGTTGATATTAATTTATTTTATCTGTGTGAAATGGAATATTGTCTGACTCACTAAATCTAGAGTTTCTAAAATATCTAGAATTTAGGAAAGTTACTAGAAAACCTACAAATATCATGTAAATGTAATATGCTGAAACATACAAAATTACAAGACTGAAATCCAGAGTTAATATTATCATGCACCACATAAAATGTGATAACCTCTTATCACTGATATCAGTTAAAAATGTGTTTGCTGCTAATAACATCATCATCATCATCATAGTACATTCACAAATTTAGGCCATTTGTTGACCTGTTTCGGCCTCAAGAGAAACACCATCCAGAAGTCTTTTGAGTGGACGTCCTGGTCTTCTTCTTCCTGCAGGTTGATATCTTAACATTAGTTTGGGTATTCTGTGATCTTCCATTCGATGAACATGTTGTATCCATCTTGACTTATAATTAGAAATTTTGTTTTCTAAAGATTCCATGTGTAATTCTTCTAAGATGTCTTCATTTTTTTTGTGATCTAGTAGTGTGTATCCTGCAGTCCTCCGAAGTTATCTCATTTCAGCAGATCTAAGTCTCTGTATATCCTTCTGTTTCAACGTCCATACTTCGCTACCATACAAAAGAGTTGGAAGAGCCAGTGTTTTATACACTTTCAGTCTTGAATGCTTTTGGACTAACTGTGGCTTGAAGATAGAATTTATTAACCCTAAAATTCTTAAAAATTTAGATATTTTTGTATTTACATCCTTTTCTTCTTCATATGAGATATTGCATCCTAGATATGTAAAATTATTCACCTGCTCCAAAATTTTATTGTCCAGTACAATTTTACTTCTGACAGGATCTACACCTTGAAATGCCATAATTTTTGTTTTTTCTGTAGATATCTTTAATCCATATTCTTCTGTAATTTTGTTAAGTTGATACAGACCTTTCTGTAGATTATCTTTGGAATTTGCTATTATTATTTGGTCATCTGCAAACAATAGGGTGTTTAATTTTCTATTTTCTGATATTCTTATTCCAAATTTATATGTTTTGTTCCAGCAACATATTACTTCATTGATATAAATTGCAAAGAGTGTTGGGGATAGGGGGCAGCCTTGTCTCACACCACGATTTATAATTCCTTCTTCAGAAAATCTGTTATTTAATTTAATCTTTATGGTGTTGTCTTTGTAAATATTTTGTATATTCTGCCGAAGTAAATTTGGTATATTTCCTGCTAATAACAACTTAAAATAATCAAAGTTTGTATAGTTGCTGCATTATATATATACGGATTTTTTTTTAAATTTTTTGCAAGCTAATGGTAACTGTCAAATTCTATCTACATACTCCATGTTATCAGTATTATAATTTTACTGCTAGGTTACCCCATGATGAAATTAATGTACACGGCAACAGTAGGATTGTAGGTTAAAAATGTCAACTTGTCTGTCTATACCAGTACATTCTAATGTGGCACAAGAGTTCCTTATGTTAGCTAATTTAATTAAGTTTATTTCTTTACATTTGTCATCAAAAAACAAGTGGATTTCTTATTGAATCAAAGAGACGGACATAAGGCAAATAAGGTTTTACATAGTTGGGAAAAGCTGATTTTCTTTCAGAGACACTAATTTAGGTTTGAGGTTATTTTACGAGCTGGAAAACATACAGACTTCTCACTAGCAGCTTAATCAACCCTTACTTGGGTTCTTCCATTCTGAGAAAATCGTGAACACTAGTCAGTTTGAACCAGGAACCTCTTAATCTATACATTAAGAGTTAATTAAGAAAGACAATAGCGAATTATTCAATAATTTTAAAATTCCTTAGTTCTACAATTTTATATGATCCTTGACCCATCTTCCAAGTGCTGGCCTCACATCCACTATTGTTAACTGTAGAGTTAGATTATAAATCATCCAGTATATGTATTAAATTTGATCAACATTTCTAGTATTCCAGTCGTTTTCTCAACCCCACATCGATACTTATTGTAGCTACACAAATTCCTTATGACGCTGGGTGGGCATCGGTCCCATACTCCTCCTGGTGTGACTGGCCTACAAGGCCCTTAACCTACAAGCCTGGCTGCTGGCCTCACATCTACATATGTCAATCACAGAGTTAGATGATAATCAGCCAGTGTAGGGGTCACATGTGGTCAGCATGTCGAATCCCCCAGCCATTATAACTGGTTTTCTCAACCTGGAGCTGCTACTTATTGTAGCTACCCAAATACATCACGATGCTGGCTGGGCACCAGTCCCATACTGGCCAAAATACCATGAGAAAATTTCTTCTCCCATGGAGACTCGAACCAGCGCAAGTCCCATAGCTCTGCATCAAGGCTTCCTGCTTTAACCACTCGGCTATGCACGGGACATCGGTCCCATACTGGCCGGCTGAAATTGCATGTCAAATATTCATCTTCCTAGGGGACTCGAACCAACACAAGTCCCGTAGCTCTGCACTATAATATAAAGCCTTAAACTGTGCTGCATCATGAGACATCCTAATTTTAATTAGTATATGAACAATTAAATCTTGTTCATTCTGATAGCTTCAAGTAAAACCCTGCACTTGAACCCACCGGCATTTTGTGTGTAAAGAACGCTGGAGAGAAAGGGGGTAATGAAAGAGAGAAATATAGTATTGCGGTATCTTACTGACACCTGTTATATTCAGAAACATCACTAAAATCTATTATAGGACTAATTTATTTAAACTAAAGCTAAGCAAAATGATGAAGTTTCCACACCTACGAAACAAATTATGTCACCTTAAATAGAATATTTAAAAAATACTTACAGAATATTGCCCGCACAATTGAAGGCAGGATTCCCGGGCCTCTTTATTGGCTTTCCAGTAATATCCATATCCATTGGACATAAGCATTCCTTCCCGTTCTGGTTCAGCGGACATTTATTGAGCACCGGAGGCTGCAGAGGTGTGTCGAATTCAGTTTGGTAAAAACTTCCACACCAAATGTCTTTCTCATACGAAGATTTAAATACTGAGTAGAGTCCTTTCTTGAACATGCACTTTAAGAAAGATGATGTACTTCGCTTTTTGTTAACTTGAAAGGTGATAGCTTTTTTCTCTGTCTGAAGCCAGCATTTTCTGTAGGAGCTTGGCTTCGGTGATTGTGATGAGAATAGATTATTTTCCTGGGCATCCATGTTAGAATAATCAGCCATTCTTTACCCTGGTCTGTGTAAAAAAAAAGAAAATGTATTCAACATGTCAAAATCACTGTATATGTATCTATTTAACCATATGTATTGAATATCAATACAACTACTTTCAGAACATTTCATGCTCAATTCTACTCTGATTACAGTATTCTCCATTTTTTCCATTACAATTAATCTTTCCTCATATATTAATTTCTAAAGGGCTCGAAAGTGAATGATAAAATAAAAATAACTTATTTCTTAACTGGATAATTCATTTAATTTAACTAATTTTTGTATATATTTTTAGCTTCTCTCATATCATCCTAATGTTTCTGGCATGTATTAAGGCCTAGTAGCCTCTAATTGGTTATTTAAATTTTTTTACGATCCTGTTAGTGATATATTTATTCTGGGAATGTAATTCTTAAAAATCCCAGGAGAAGGGCGTGGATTTTGTTCATGACACCTGAAGTTCTTTATATCAATATTGAAATATTTATTTATTTACAGAGAGGATATCGCAACCTACGGCCAGGCTAGTGGAAAAAGCGCTTGCGGTCACTCAGTGCTCACACCGCGTCACTCGGATAGCAACTGCACAGCTCAATGTGCACCACCGAGATATTGAAACTTAACCACCTGGCGAGCCAGTTGATTTGTATTCTTGTAAGGTGAAACACTCATTATGTATTCTCATATTAGTGTTCTTAGTCATAGTTATTATGCCTCGATCTGTGTTTACAGTAAAGCATACGGTATTTATGTACGATAATTATGTGAAAACAGAGTCTTGCAGAGAAGTTGTAAATCCTCCAAATAGAGCTACCGTTCGATGACTTGTTAAATTTAAAGAAACATGTTCTCTGCTCAATAAGAAACCAAAGTATCGAAATGTGTGCTTACTTAGAAAAAAAATAGAAGAAATAGAATAATGGTTAGAACATATGCCAACATGCGCCCTAAGATGACTTGCCCAAAACTTGACTCATGTGCTTTTCCCGCTAGCCGGCCCGTAGATCAAGGGATCCTATCTGTAGTTATAATATTGTATAAATAATACTCATTTAAAGAAAATTAGTTTCACTAAAAAATTATTTACTTTGTATGAAACTAAATAATAACTGTCATGACAGGCCTAGAAAAAACCTATTCCGCCAGCCTACTGTTGTTTCTATATCCATATGTGTTAATTGTAGAGGTGGAGGATCATCCGCATTTACGTTGTATGTAAATTATAACTAACTAACTCTCGAGGTAATGAAAACGTAACTTATTTACCACGGACATAAGCTCTCCATGCATTCCTATCCTGAAGTAATGTTTTTCAATCATTGCTTTTATAATCTACTTCTGTCACATCATTGTTAAATTTGTTCTCCCACCTCATTCTAGGTCTACTAACTAGACGTTTTCCCTCTGATTTTCCTACAAGGAGCTTCCATGCACCCCTGTCATTCCCTATTCATGTCACATGTCGTATCTATCGCAGTCTAAGAAACTTAAATGTACTTATTAAAATTGGCTTGCTATAAAGACCATGTTGCTCACATTTATGTAGTTTTCTCCACACCTGTCTGTTCATCTCTCTTTGGTACAAAATTTTTCCTAAGAAATTTATTCTCAAATATTTGTAAACTTCTTTCCTCCCTTCATGCAAGATCCCTTGTTTAGTATCCATATAATTGGGAGATTAACAGGTTTATATACTTTCAGTTTAGTGTTTTTAAAAGAAATTGGGCCGACAAGAATCACTGTAATGCAACATAGTTTGCATTTCCAGAATTGACTCTATTTTTAATTTCTTTGTGCATTTAATTCCTATTTGTAATTATTATTCCTAGGTATTTGAATTCTTCTAAATTTCCCTCATTTGTAATCAGCTGTCCCTTTCCATTATTTAATGTATTTCTATGTGTGAACATAAGTTTATTTTTATAGACGTTTACTTCCAGTCCCAATTTCTTAGTGTTACTCAATAGAGTATGCGTGTTGGTCCTTAGTATCTCCTCGCTATCACCCAATAGTACTATATCATCAGAATAAACTAACAGCTTATTAATACCATTGAATTCAAGGCCTTCTCCATCCTCTAAAGAAGAGATACATGCTCTAGTACAAAACTGAATAGTACAGGAGGTAGTGCATCTCCTTGCTTTAATCCATTGTGAATTTCAAAAGTGTCTGAAAACTGTTTGCCTACTCGCACCTTACTCTTAGTGCAATTTACACACATTCGTATAACTGACTTTTTAGTAAATCTTCTTTCTGAGATCAAATGATTTATAAATGATTAAGATAGTGAAAATCTGATCTACGTTATGAATTACGTCAGTGTAAATGTAACCTTTACAAAAGTAATTGTTGCCACTACATTTAACATGAACAACAATTATTTCAACTTAAGAGTTCAAATATCTAGAGTTATATAAAAAAACATTAATTAGATTTAAATATTGATATATTGGAAAGAAATGTATGCTATTTAGATTTCAATAATGATATATTTGTTTCGAATCTCATAACTGAATTTAAATGTAAAATTTAATCACATAAACCTACTTCTTAATTTATATAAACGTAGGCTATTATAATATCCTTAACTCGTGTCCAACTCAGGGCCGAGTCGAGCTATGAGATGAGATGGAGCACCTTAAATTGAGCTCTGTGAATGACAAGGGTGCCGGCCAATCATGCCTGACATATTATCACAGGAGCAGATGAAAGAAATGAAACGAAATGGATGAGATGAGAAAAGGCAAATGGTGGCAGGCTAAAACGAGAGAAAACCCTGCCCAAGCTCCGTTTTGTGCACCACGAAACCCCACATGGAGTGACCGAGACTCTATTCAGGACCCTAGCAGTGAGAGGCGAGGGTCTAAGTGCTTCCACCATGGAGCCGCAACAATATAAAGGTAAGCTATTCGTATATATTATTCGCACTAATTAGATCATGCTGGAGTCTTTTGCAGTAAGAACCATGAACAATTTTTTTTTTTTTTTTACTTTCTCAAACGACAAAATATAAATTTCTCTGCCCTATTTCAGATTTACAGTTAAAAATTCTAATGATTAATGATGACTATATAACTCATGCCCCAAATGGGAGTCAATGACCAATCACATTTCAATGAATATTGAATTACAACCAATTGCAGTCGTTTTTCACCTTTAACTTTATCACATTAAATGAAGCTTCTCCTTTTTAACATTCTGATTAGGCCAGATAATTATTTTGCAGTGACTCTCTAAGAAATACGTTGAATATAGCATTTTATATACCAAAATGTAAGAACCCCAGATTATATATGTAGAGCACGAATGTAAGTATATACTGCTTGCAGGTTATAATAGGAAAACATTTATAGCTATTGATTATACCTAAATAAAAAGAAACCACTGTTTGCACTTTCTTAAACGTGTTATTTCCCAGGATTTAACATTCCAGAAAAATATAATTGACATAATATAATTGACATATTTACATCATAGGACATCAGAAATTAATTAATAAAGAGTTTGATGTGTTTCATTTTTTCTCCACTAGGGGGTATTCTAACAATATTGTGATCCTTTGGCAATAAATAATATGATCTGGTTGCAGTGATGAACAAATGAAGAAACAAACATTTCTCACTTGTTTTCAAACATCGACGTTTACATTAAATATATAAATATTTTAAAATAACTATATTTAAATATTGATTTGTGAGTAAACAGTTTAGTTTTATTCGTTAGATAGTCGTAACAAATGCAACTCTTTATTTCCAAATTATCATAAGTAATGCCACGAGTGATTTCCAAATTATCGATAAATTCATGACTCACGAACTGAGGAGTGAATTTATCTAGATAATTTGGAAATCAAGAGTGACATTTGTTAGGACTATTTAACGAATAAAATTAATCTGTTTACTCACAAATCATTGTTTAACTATAGTTATTTTAAAATATATATATATTTAATGTAAACGGCGATGTTTGAAAACAAATCAGAAATGTGAGGTTATGTTCATTCACTGCACCTTGATCATATTATTTATTGCCAAATAAGATCACAATATTGTAAGTGTGCACCCAAGTGGAGAAATAATGAAACATATCAAATTATATATCATAATCAACATTACGGATTATTCATAAATTTTTTTAGTAAACAAGTCAGTAAAATCAAGGAATCTTTTCATTATTTGCTATATTCAATGTATTTGTTGGAGAAAAATAATGTTTTGACCTGTTCAGAACATTAAAAAGGAGGAGCTTTCTTTATCACGAAAGCAGGAGCTAATAAAGAGAAATCGATAAAGAGCGAGGTGAAACACGACTGTGATTGGTTGTAAATCAAAAATCATTGTAATGTGATTGGTCATTGACTCCCATTTGGGGCATGAGTTAAATAGTGTAGATAAATTCACTCCTCACTTAATGAGTATTGAATTTTCTGATAATTTGGAAATCACTCGTGGCATTACTTATGATAAAATATGATTGTAAGATTGTGCATTTAAGTAAGTAGGCCTAGAAATGTGTTTCAAATTTACAGTGGCTTTACTCAAAATGTAAATTTTCAATAAAATAAAAATATCTCCAGAACTGATTGTTGGATTACAATAAAAATTCACACAAATCTGTTATCATAATATCCAAATGACGGAACTCATTTGTTGAATTTGAACAAAAAACAAGCAGTTTGCTACGGTAGATGAATATTGCAAAGTGTACATTTTTTTAAAAGCACATGCTTAAAAAAGCTACCTTCATATGAAGCTAACTAGAACCTTTACCGAGTACCAAGATATATATTTTAATGTCAGTTTTAAGTAAAAAAAAATATATTATTTCACTTTCATTTACTCATGTCAGGTGCACTCTTTTTCTTTTTTGTGGTCACATAATTTTTTTATCAAATAATTATATTCCAGGAACATATCTATAGTTATTATATGTATAAAATAAAAATAATCAACTTAAATGCAATTTCATGTAGAATAAAAATGAAAGGAAATCCAATAGAAACAGTTGATTTATTATTTTTTTGTAAAAATGTGCAATCACAACTGAAAAGTATTAACTTCAAAAAATAACATTTAATGATATTCATGAAGAAATATATTTTCTTGTAAGTCTATGACACTATCTTAAAAAAATTCCACATTCCCTGAAAATTTACTCAATTCCAATAGTTCATATTCAGTTTTGAATACAATGAGTACAAAAATTTTATAATTTTATTTCAAATTTAGACATTGAATGATACAGTAAACTATTGTAATTTCTATCAAAATGATATTAACCTACTGTGAAATTAAAATAGTAAACAAAAGTGAATACACGTGTGCACACTCTAAAGAATATTTGGCTTTTACACTATCAACAAAAAGGGGCACGCCATAGTGTAGTGGTTAAGGCACTGTGCTACAAGTCGGAAGGTCGAGAGATCAAGTCCCGATGGGGTTAGGATTTTTAAACTGACCAAAACCTTCTGGTGGCACTATGACCCTGGGGTCGTCTCAGCCTCTAACAAAATGAGTACCAGACACTTGTTCTGGGGGTAAAGGCGGCCGTCATGCAGGGCTGACAACCCGGCCGACATCAACCTCCCACTACCTCAAGGGCCTCCCGAGGCCTGTAGTGGGATTACCTTACTTTACTTTACTTATTAACAAAAATTTTTATATATGTGCCTCTCAATGAACTTGTCCACAATACAAACCGAACCCTGAAATGTTCTTATGTATGAGTCTCAGTAGCTGCTGTAGTTACATAGCCTATTTCACAATAAAATTACTTTATTAATTTCTGAAAATAGTAGCCTATTTAGTTTTATGTCAAGTTATCGGTAGGCAGATGCATTTTTCAGCAAATAAAAAGTATGCTCGTTTAGTAAATGTAATGGCTTAAAACTGACTCAGTCACAAATTTTATGCTTTATTTATTAAGATTGCAAATTTAACGTCTGAAATTATTTCATTGTACATTTCATAACTCATATTTTTAGGATATCAAAATTTATCGATGCCTAAAAAATTGTTGTATAATAAATGTCAGGTTTGGGAATTATTTAATTAGCCAATCTTTTGTTAAAAATTGTTATAGGCCTATAGTTTATTTTATGCTTAATTTGTGTCAAGAATAGCTGATAAGAGTCCCAAGTTGCGTCCTAGCAGTTTAAGATATTTATGCTTTATTCAGTGATACAAATCTGCATTCAAGTCTCCGTAAGTAATGAATATCTTTAAGAGTTTACTGTTACAAAAGAAAAAATTAACAAGAGTTCCTTCTCTCATAAAAAAGAACATAAAGTACAAATTCAATAGGCTATATTAATGTGAATTTTATAAAAAAGTGATTACATTTGTTGAGCTAAAACTAGTTCCTGAACACCTTTAAGAGTTTATATTTATTAACTAAAATGTAAGAATATATTATTGGTCCCACAATCTAATTAACTAACTAACTGGCACTATCGAATCCGTAGGTTCATGGCCGCGCGGACATAAGCTCTCCATACATCCCTATCCTGAGCTAATGTTTTCCAATCATTCCCTGTATAATCTACCTCCCTCAAATTATTGTTAATGTTATTCTCCCACCTCTTCTTGGTCTACCAACTAGGCGTTTTCCTACAAGAAACTTCCATGCAGGTATTTCATTCCCCATTCGTGCCAAATGTCCTGCCCATCGCAGTCTACGAGATTTAACTGTTCTCATTATAGCCTATCTGGATTCCTATAAAGATCATGTAGTTCACTGTTATGTAAAGTCTTCTCCATTCACCTGTCTGTATATCTCTCTTGGTCTAAAGTTTTCCTAAGAACTTTATTCTCAAATACTCCTAATCTCCTTCCCTCCCTTAAAATAAGAGTCCATGTTTCACACCCATATAATATAACTGGCAGATTAATATATTTTCAGGTTCTACAATCTAATTGTATTCATTAAAAATTCGAATAAGTTTATTATATGCAATTATATCTACACCATATAATTTATCTCAAGCAATTAAAAAAACTAAACATTTGTAAAAGTATCATAACTTTTCTTACCTTTTATTGATGAAGTTGCTTTGGTTCTGCTCTCAGAATTGAACTTTAGATGAAAACTTGATGATGGTAAACAAGCCAAGGGAATGCAATCATATAAATTCACCTCTCATATGCAAAACTACCCCTACCCACTACTTAATAATCTCCAACAATCGGCCAGCCCACTCATCCCCCCACTCTCATAATATACTGGTACTAGCATAAAAAATATAAATTCCCTAACCACTATTAGGAATTTAAATGGAAACCCATTTTTGCAAATAGCCTATAAGGAAAAGCAAATAATTGGATTGGAATGGAAAGAGTCGTTCATACCGCTTCGGAGTTTACTATATTGGTAGATTGGTGTGTGGTGGGGTCGTGTGGCATCAAGTTTATCACAAGTACGCATGCGCATGGTACTGAACCGACCACGTGAGAATTAACTCACTGGCACAATCCAACCCGTAGATTCTGATGTAATGTTTTCCAATCATCCCCTGTATAATCCAGCTCTCTCAAAACATAGTTAATGTTATTCTCCCACTTCATTCTTGGTCTACCATCCAGATTTACCAATATAAATAAGTCGTTACAAGTTCCTAGATGTTAAAGCATCATATATAATTATTAGTTACATAAATGTAATCTACATTTTGCCTTTTAACTTATATATAGGCTATATAAAGAGGGAGTAATGAAATATATATTCCTTACTTAATTCCACGATTCCAAAATTCGTGGTTTCTTAAATTCCAGCTCTAAAATATGTAGAAAATTGTAGGCCCTACAATAATATTTAATATTGGCATTCTGTTTAGCCAAAAAATCATAAAATATTTTTAAAAGAACGTGAATTTGGAACTTTATATAAATTAAGTTGTAATTTCATTCAATATTGATTAGGTTCATTAATCTATGCGATCTCGTTAATTTGATCCATGGAACTAGAAATAAACAAATGGCATAGTTTAGACCTGTGACTGAAAGACCAAGAAATCCCTACGCCTACGAGTCATATTCTGATCTCACATCCACATATAGGCCTATTAATCACAGAGATGTGCGATAACCTAGCCAGTAATCCGGGTCTCCCAGCCGATTTAGCTGTTTTTTGATCCCAGACACACTGGTCGTTGTAGCGTACGATGTTGGATGGGCACAGGTACCATTAAGTCAACATTCAATGAGAAAATTACTTCTCATAAGAGGAATCGAATCAGCGAATGTCCCGAAGCTCTCACTAAAGCATCATGTTTTAAACAGTTCTGCCGCGGTGCAGGAAAATCCTGTAACACTATAGTGCAATAATTGTTGTAATAGGCCTATGTGATAGATTTAGTGGTCAAAGCAACTTCAAGTAAATTAATATATATCCATCCATCCATAGTAATTCTGCCCGAGGGCAGGTCTTTTTACTGCAATCATAACATTTTTATGCTATGCCTTGCAGCTTTACTAGGGAATTATTGCTTCCCGTTGCTTTCCACACGGGTGAAGGATGATGATGATGACCGGATGATTTTCGGGGACTGTTGGGCCCTAAGCTTCCTGACATTCGACTTACAGGTGAGGAAAAACCTCACCCAGGAGCCTGTCCCAACCGGGAATCGAACCCGGTCCCTGCTGCGTGGCAAGGCAGCACGCTACTTCGAGACCACAGCGATGGACGTAAATTAATATAAATAATAAATTTTATAAACCCATGGTGGTTCTAACATTTTAATATATCAAGGAGTTCGACAAGGGTGTACATTATCTCCTACATTGTTTAATATAGCCTATATTTTGATGATGTTATACGAAAATGGAAAAAATCAAGTCCAATAGGAATACAAATTAATAAGGAAATGTGTATGAGTATTTTAATGTATGCAGACGATCCTGTAATTATACAGAAGTCAGAGGATGATTTACAAAGAGCCATTTACATGTTGAATTAATTAGGACTCTATTATAATCTCAACTTCAAAAACTAAAATTATGGCTTTTCAGGGCAAAGTGCCAGTCAGAGTAAAAATAGTAATCAATATTGAAATAATAGAACAGATAGCACACATTAACTATCTTGGTTCAGATATAACATAGGCCCCTAAGTTATCCTACTGGAATTCTGAATTCTAAAAAAAGTTAAACTTATACAAATGTGTCTAAATGGCACAAAGAGTAGAGTTCGTGTAGGCAAACAGTTTTCGGACAATTTTGAAATCCAGAATGGTTGAAGCAAGGAGATGCACTAATCGCCTCTACTATCTAATTTTGTACTAGAGCATGCCATCATATAGGTATTCGAGAGGATGAAGAAACCTACAACTCATTGGTATTAATAAGCTGTTAGTTTATGCTGATGATGTATTACTATTGGCCGATAGCGAGGATATACTAAACGACAACACCCACACACTATCGAATAACACTAAGAAATTAGGACTGGAAGTAAATATCAATAAAACTAAATATATGGTCACACGTAGAAATGTAGGCTATTAGCCTATATAATTGAAGTAGACAGCTAATGACAAATGAGGGAAATTTTGAGGAAGTGGCTGAATTCAAATAGGCTACCTAGGAACAATAATCACAAATAGGAATGAGATGCACAAAGAAATTAAACATAGGCTCAATTCTGGAAATGCGTGCCATTATTCATTACAGAGACTTTTGATGCCCGAACTCTTTTCAAAAAACGTTAAACTGAAAATATATAAAACTATTATTCTACCAGTTAGGCTATATTTTATGGGTGCGAAACATGGACTCTTACTTTAAGGGAGGAAAGGAGATTACGGGTATTTGAGAATAAAGTAGGCCTGCTTGAGAAATTTTTGGACCAGAGAGAGATGAACAGACAGATGAATGGAGAAAACTACTTAACAATGAACTAAGATAGGCTATATGGCCTTTATAGGAAGCCAGATCTAATAAGAACAGTTATGTCTCGTAGACTGCGATGGGCAGTACATGTGGCTTGTATGGGGAATGAAAGCCGTGCATGGAAACTTCTTGTAGGAAAACCAGTGGGAAAATCCCCAGTTGGTAGACCAAGAATGAGGTGGGAGAATAACATTAACTATGGTTTGAGGGAAGTAGATTATGCAAGGAATGATTGGTAAACATTAGCTCAGGTTAGGTATGTATGGAGAGTTTATCTCCGCGTGGCCGAACCTACGGGTTCGATAGTGCCAGTGAGGTGTGAGTGAGTAAGCGGCCGTCACGCAGGGCTGACAACCCGGCTGACATAAAGTGCCGATTGTCTAGAAAAAGTGGGAGCCTTAACCTTCTACTACCCCAAGGACCTCCGGGTCTGTTGTGGGATCACTTTACTTTACTTACCCATAAAGATTTTTTTTCCTCCTCTGAACCAACACATGTGCATGTGAGGCCAGCAGCCGGCTGATAGGCCAAAGGCCTTTCTAGACCTGCCGCATCATGGAATTTATATGATTTATTTTTTTATTTCAACAAGATTCCTTGATGAGGGTTTCATATGATCGCACTATTATTCAATTCAGCTGTAAATAAAACAAGAATTTACATAAACTATTCAACACTGTATAAAGCTAGAAGTGTTATTTTAGCTAGAAAGTTATTTTTTTCATTCTTATATATATGTATAGCATTTGCATTGACAATTGAAATAAACCACAAAAAAAGTCAGGTTGGTCGATAGGCCTATCGGGGTTTGAACCTGGTAACTCCAGACTACGACTCTCAAACACTACTGAATGAACTCCTTCCATGAAAGTTATTTATACAGGAAATCTTTCTACCATAATCTTTTCAAATGAAATATTTTAGAAAAGAATATGTGACATACATACATAGCCTATATATATATATATATATATATATATATATATATCCTACATATGAGTATCTCTAATTCGAACTCGTTAGGTAAAGAAATGAGCAAAGATTTCTAGTAAATGTGGCAATTATTTTGAAGATTTTAGTAGTAGAAACACAACGAAAATTCTGGAAAAAGAACTTAATTTAAATAACCACCAGGGTCACCAGGTATAACGGTCCTTTTCTCTCTCACCCACTCGGAGTCCACTACAAAGGAGGTCTATTATATTATCTAACCTTTCAATTATTTATTTGGAAATTTCCGTGTCAAAAGGCGTACAGGTAGCTACATTTTTTAGATGTTTGCATATTGATATAGCCTTTAACTTTTCTATTCTAAGAAACTCACTGGCTGTAATGAACCCGTAGGTTCATGGCGGACATAAACTCTCAATAATTCTTATCCTCCAATATTTGTAATAATCCCCTGTATAATCTACACCCTCGAATCATAGATAATGTCATTCTCCTCTCATTATTGGTTTACCAACTTGGCATTTTCCATCTTGTTTTTCCTACAAGAAGCTTCCATGGAATATTCACAATTTATAATATCTATTGCCTAATATGGATTTTCGTCACATTATTTTTAACAATTTTTAGATTCTCGTTACTTTTGTGTTCATAATAGCTTCTGGTGGCAACATGGTCCTGGGGTCAACTCATTCTCTAACGGAAATAAGTAGGTCGTACTAGATGCTTGTTCTAGGGATAAAGGCAGCAGTCATTTAGGGCTGACAACCCGCCTGATATCATGTGCGATTTCTAAAAAAAAGTGGGTGCCTTGTAAGTGATTCGCTTTACCCATAAAACTTGAAATAGGCCTACTTTATAACTTTACTGCACAGGCCAACAAACAGGTCAATAATACATTTATTTTCATATTACATTTAATTAATGTTGGGAAGTATCTGATATGCTTAAGTAATTTATATATATATATATATATATAGCCTATTTATGAGTACCTCTAATTCGAACTCGTTAGGTAAAGAAATGAGCAAACATTTCTAGTAAATGTCTCAATTATTTTGAACATTTTAGTAGTAGAAACACAAAGAAAATTCTGAAAAAAGAACTTAATTTAAATAACCACCAGGGTCACAGGTATAATGGCCCTTTTCTCTCTCACCCCCTCGGAGTCCACTACAAAGGAGGTCTATTATATCTTACCTTTCGATTATTTATCTGGAAATTTCAGTGTCAAAATGCGTACAGGTAGCTACATTTTTTAGATGTTTGCATATTGATATAGCCTTTAACTTTTCCTATTCTAAGAAACTCACTGGCTGTAATGAACCCGTAGGTTCATGGCGGACATAAACTCTCCATAATTCTTATCCTCTAATATTTTGTAATCATCACCTGTATAATTTACACCCTCGAATCATGGATAATTTCATTCTCGCCTCATTCTTGGTTTACCAACTGGGCATTTTCCATCTTGTTTTTCTTATAAGAAGCTTCCATGCAATATTCACAATTTATAATATCTATTGCCTAATATGGATTTTCGTCTCATTATTTTTAAGAATTTTTAGATTCTCCTTACTTTTGTGTTCATAATAGCTTCTGGTGGCAACATGGTCCTGGGGTCGACTCATTGTCTAACGGAAATAAGTAGGTCGTACTAGATGCTTGTTCTAGGGATAAAATCAGCAGTCATTTAGGGCTGACAACCCGCCTGATATCAAGTGCGATGTCTAAGAAGAAGTGGGTGTCTTGTAAGTGAATCACTTTACCCATAGCCTATAACTTGAAATAGGCCTACTTTATAACTTTACTGCTCAGGCCAACAAACAGGTCAATAATACATTTATTTTCATATTACATCTGATATGCTTAAGTAATTTTTATACATTAAGATATATATAACTCCTGGCGCGACAGGCCTACAAGGCCCTTAGCCTACCAGCCGGCTGCTGGCCTCACATCCACATGTGTCAATCACAGAGGTAGATGATAATCAGCCAGTGTAGTGGTGACATGTGGTCAGCATGTCGAGTCCCCCAGCCGTTATAGCTGGTTTTCTCAACCTGGAGCCGCTACTTATTGTAGCTACCCAAATGCATCACGATGCTGGGTGGGCACCGGTCCCATACTGGCCGAAATACCATGAGAAAATTTCTTCCCCCATGGAGACTCGAACCAGTGCAAGTCCCGTAGCTCTGCGCCAAGGCTTCCTGCCTTAACCACTCGGCTAAGGCGTGGGACAAGTAAAGTGATCCCACAACAGGCCCGGAGGCCCTTGGGGTAGTAGAAGGTTAAGGCTCCCACTTTTTCTAGACAATCGGCACTTTATGTCAGCCCTGCGTGACGGCCGCCTTTACCACCAGAACAAGCGTCTGGTACTCATTTCCGTTAGAGGCTGAGTCGACCCCAGGGCCATAGTGCCGCCAGAGGGTTTGGGTCAGTTTAAAAATCCTGACCCCCAACGGGACTTGAACCCTCGACCCTCCGGCTTGTAGCTCAGTGCCTTAACCACTACGCTACGGCATGCCCCAAGATATAGGCCTATATATAATGTTATAATTAAATGTTTAACATTGAGCAATGCAATCTTAATATGGAATGATAAGGAAAATAAATGCCTGGACGGGATTCGAATCCCGTCCAGGCATTTATTTTTTTCTTATCATTCCATATATATAGCCTATACCCCTCCATGGTATCTTTACCTTGTCGTGGTGGAGTGGCTTGCGTGCTTAAATAATCCTGAGAGCTATGCCGGCGGTAGCATTGCTATCGATAGGGTTACCCATGCCGGACTGGTCGAAGGTGATAAGCCAGACGAAAAAAGTACCTTGTCCAAAGAGTGACGGTCTGTCACCGTAAAAATAGAACCGTCAAGAAATGCGGAGATGGGTTCAATTGGGGTAAAATTTTCCGGAGGTCAAATAGTCCCTCATTCGGTTCTGCGGGCGGGGACTACTTCAGGGAACCCATGCCAAAGGCTCAAACACAGGGACATGTTCCTAGGAACATGGAATGTTAGGACTTT